>JADRCD010202424.1:0-21560 GCA_019843815.1 Montemys delectorum | reverse complement strand
TTCTTTCTTTCTTTCTTTCTTTCTTTCTTTCTTTCTTTCTTTCTTTCCTTCCTTCCTTCCTTCCTTCCTTCTTTCTTTCTTTCTTTCTTTCTTTCTTTCTTTCTTTCTTTCTTCCTTCCTTCCTTCCTTTCTTTCTTTCTTTCTTTCTTTCTTTCTTTCTTTCTTTCTTTCTTTCCTTTTTTTTTCCAGGACAGGATTTCTCTGTATTGCTCTGGCTTTCCTAGAACTCAGAAATCCTCCTGCCTCCGCCTCCCAAGTGCTGGGATTAAAGGAGTGTGCCACCACTGCCCGGCTCTCCTGTATTTCTTTAAGGGAGTTATTCATGTCCTTCTTAAATTCCTCTATCACCATCATGAGATGTGATTTTAGATTCAAATCTTGCTTTTCCAGTGTTTTGGGATATCCAGGACTTGTTGTGGAGGGAGTACTAGGTTCTGATGAAGCCAAGTAGTCTTGGTTTCTGTTGGTAAGATTCTTTAATTTGTCTTTCACCGTCTGTTTATCTCTGGTGTTAGATGTTCTTGATGTCTCTGGCTGGAGCTTGTCCCTCTTGTAGGTCTGTAAGCCTGAGTCAGTACTTCTGGGAGATCAGCTCTCCTCTGGTAAAACTCGTGCACAGAGGGCTGTGGATCAGTTGTCCCTCCTGAGTTCTGGGGTCAGAGAACACCCTGAAGATAGGCTCTCCACTTGTGGGAAAGGTATAGAGGGCTGTGGGTCCGCTGTCCCTCCTAAGGTGTAGATGGAGTAGAAAGGATCCTGTCCCAGTTTCCCTGCCACTTCTGAGGCCTGTGCCTATAGACTGGTCCCAACTTAGAAAGTGGTTCTTATCTTTTTTATACTACTTTTCTACAGTGACCCCCAAGACTCACAGTTTACCACACCAAAGTAAAATGTGAAACCACAAATGTTTTCTCAATTGTATTCTCCACAATCAAGAAATAAAAACTTTTTACAACATGATAAAAATTCTAACTTTTGTCACACTTTGTGATGTTATTTAAAGTTATAGCTTAAAGGTCAATTCAAGATGTGCTCTCCACTATAAATAGTTAGGAAAGCAGAAAATGTGCATGGACCATAACAGTATTTATGGACATAAAACATAGTTTTATTTACTAGGATACATCAGGTTTTTTTTTTTTTTTGTTCTAGTACTAGAACCAAGGGAATAAATTTCCCAGAAATTGCTTTTAAAAATGGTGAAGAACCCTGTATACTTCAGAAAAGTGCTGGCTTTCATCACAACATCTTGACTTAAATATAATTGAGCTAAAAATGCATCTTTCTATTCATTACAAATTTCTAGTATATAGTAATATAATTCAAAGGGATAAATGTATCTATAAAAATGTTTCAGTTTTATGTGAGTTAATTATATTTATGAAAACACAAATTATTTAGATGAGATTTACTAGAAAATAAAATGTTTGATGAGTGTGTGAGTGTTTGTGTATGTGTGTATATGTGTTTGTGTGTGGGTGTGTTGGCCATCCACAACAATGTATGGAGGCCAAAGGTCAGCCTTGCTATCATTCCTCAGGGTCTGTCCATCAGGCTTTGTGAGACAAGGTATTTTATTGGCTTGAAGCTTGTTGACTAGGTACATCTGAATAGTTATCGAGCCTGAGTGTTCCTTCTGTGTCCATTTCCTCAGCCCTGGGAGATTCCACCATGGCCAGCTTTAAAAAAGTAATTGTGTGGGTTCTTGGGATCCAACTCAGAGTCTCATGCTTAGAAACAAGCGTTTTACTGATTTTAGAGTTATCTCCCTGCCCAAATTTCATACCTTGAGGAATACTTGCATATGTCCATTTTTTTTATGCTTGATTTTTATTTTTTGATTTTGCCTTTAAGATAAAAATTAGTTTTTATACTTACTTGATAGAAGGAAAGAGAGATTTACCACAGTTAACAACCCAAAGTACAAATAAATTAGCAAAACAGTTTTTGAGGAAATTGATGAAAGAATTTTTGGTTAATGAAGTAAACTTTTGTGTCCGTTTTTAAAATGTATGTTAAGTAGAAAAATATTTTTGAATCATCTCTCTTAAGTAAGTATTGAACATTCCTTTAGCTATATATTCAAAGGCTTCCTTTGTTATTATTCCTCAAGGGCTGATTTGAAGTAGACCCAAGGAGTAAGATTTCCTGTCATACCTGTACAAAATTGTAGTTCATTTTGCAATAGATTTTTATTAATTTTTACTGCCAAAGTTAGATTATGATTGAAGATTATTTTTCTATATAAAACATTGAGAAAGGTATATTCTTCCACATTTCCGAATAACAGCTAGTTTTGAGCCCTACATAATCAGACAAAAGCTTTTATGTGAATTTAAGGAGCCCTTTTCTTGTATTTCCTCTTTTCTTCTGTATTCTACAAATTTAATGAATAAAAATAAACTCTGTGGGAAAAATATTTTTTTGTTTTTTGAAAGAATTCTAATTTTTTAACCATTTTTAATTAGATATTTTCTTTATTTACATTTCAAATGTTATCCCCTTTCCTGGTTTCCCCTCTGTAAACCCCTTATCCCTTCTCCACCACGCCCTGCTCACCAACCCATCCACTTCTGCTTCCTGACCCTAGGATTCCCCTACACTCGGGCATGAAATCTTCACAAGAACAAGGCCCTCTCCTCCCACTGATGACCAACAAGGCCATCCCCTGCTACATATGTGACTGGAGCCATAGGTTCCTCCATGTGTACTCTTTGGTTGATGGTTAAGTTCCTGGGAGCTCTGGGCAGGGGTCTGGTGGGTTGATATTGTTGTTCTTCTTATAGGGTTGCAAACCACTTCAGATCCTTCAGTCCTTTCTCTAATCTCTCCATTTGGGAAAACATTCTAAGTCCAATGGTTGGCTGCAAGCATCTGCCTCTGTATTTGTCAGGCTCTGGCAGAGCCTCTCAGAAGACAGTTATAACAGCTTCCTGTCAGCAAGCACTTCTTGGCATCTGCAAGAGTGTCTTGGTTTGGTGTCTGTATATGGGATGGATACCCAGGTGGGGCAGTCTCTGGATGGCCTTTCCTTCAGTCTCTGCTCCACACTTTGTCCCCATATTTCCTTTACACAGGAGCCATTCTGTGTTAAAAATTTGGAGACGAGTGGGTGGCCCCACTCCCAACTGGGGGTCTTTCATAGTCTCTGGATATGGTCTCTACAGGTTCTCCCTTCCTTTGTTGGGCATTTCAAGTAATCTAATCCCTGTTGGATCCTGGGAGTCTTTTCTTTTCCTGGCATCTGGGACTTGATGGTGGCTACCCCACCCCCAGTTCCCCATTTCCCATTGTTACAAACCTTTGTTCAGATTCCTGACCCTCTGTATACCAATCCCCTTCTCCTCTCACACCTGATCCTGCTCCCCTTTTCCCCTTCCCCTTCTCCTCCTCCCAAGTCCCTCCTACCCTCTTCCTACTATGAGTATTTTGTTCTCCATTGTAAGAAGGACTTAGACATTCATATTTTGGTCTTCCTTCTTCTTAAGCTTCATATGGTCTGTGAATTGTATCTTGAGTATTCCAAGCTTTGGGGCTAATATCCACTTATCAGTGAGTCCATACCTTGTGTGTTCTTTTGTGACTGGGTTACCTCACGCAGGATAATTCCTAATTCCATTCATTTGCCTAAGAATTACATGAAGTCATTGTTTTTAATAGATGAGTAGTATTCCATTGTGTAAATGCACCATATTTTCTGCATCCATTCTTGTGTTGAAGGACATCTGTTTTTTTTTTCCAGTTTCTATCTATTATAAATAAGGCTGCTCTGAACATAGTGGAGCATATGATGAGAAATCTACCAAGATGAACTCTCAATTCTGAACATCTATGCTCCAAATGGAAAGGTACCCACATTCATAAAAGACACTTTACTAAAGCCCAAAACACATATTGCACCTCACACAATAATAGTGGGAGACTCCAGCACCCCACTCTCATCAATGGTCAAATCATGGAAACAGTAACTAAAAAGAAATGCAGTGAAACTAACAGAAATGATGAGCCAAATAGATTTAACAGATAACTACAGAACATTTAATCCTAAAACAAAGAATATACCTTCTTCTTAATACCTCATTGTACCTTCTCCAAAATTAACCATATAATCAGTCACAAAACTGGCCTCAACAAATACAAGAAGATTGAAATAATCCCATGCATCCTATCAGATCATCACAGACTAATGCTGGTCTTCAATAACAACAAAAACAACAGAAAGCTCATATACACATGGAAGCTGAACAATGCTCTACTCAATGATAACTTGTTCAAGTAAGAAATAAGAAAGAAATTAAGACTTTTTAGAATTTAATGAAAATTAAGGCACAAATACTCCAATTGGTTCTTGATTGATAAATAAAGATGCTAGCAGCCAAGGAGCTGGACAGAATAGGTGGGACCTCCAGTTTTCCCTCAGGTAGGATAGCAGATGCTCTGCTGGAGAGGAGAGGTTCTTCGTGCTTCAGAGAAAGAAAGAGCCACCAGCTCTGTGACTAGTGTAGTGGCCATTGAACATTTTCCAAGCTGGGCCTGGAGTAGCAAGTGAGAAGTTAGAAATGCAACTAAGGTGACGGCAGATGTAGGGTGCTGATAACTAAAGATAACTGAAGAAAACTTAGAAGAGCCCAGCCATTGAGCTAGTGCATATCAAAAATAGATGTGTGTGTGTGTGTGTGTGTGTGTGTGTGTGTGTGTGTGTGTTTTATACATAGATCTGAGGTAATGGCTTGTAGTGTGGTCTGCCCAGAGCTTAAACAAACTACGTGCTACAGGCCATAGACAACAATGGAGGCAAGTGTTAGGCTAACATAAGTGCCTAAAATAAAACAATGGAAAATTCAGTGCTCTGTGAGACTTTAGTTTGCTGGGATATATCTCTCAGAGTCTAAAGGGGCACATGTATGGGAGAGGGTAGTAAATGTTCCTGGGGCTATACACACAGCCTCAGAAGACATGAGAGCTTTAAGCTGTCACCTCTGCCCAATCTAAACCACAAAGAGCAAGAAGCTGGATGGCCCAACTCACATGCAGGTTATGGTATCATGTTTATTGTAAGAAGCCATGCATATTGCTCATACAATTCAAAATCTGTTCAGACCAATCTATGTAGAAACAACTGTACAAGTAGGAGCCTCTGCCTCTTTGGGGGTTCTTCATAAGATGGGATAAGGCAATGACCCTGAGTCTAAAATTGACCAGTGTCTTAGTCAAGGCTATCCCCATATTCTAACAAACATGACAGGTCACAAAAATTCACTGTATGAGTTGTAACTCAGTAATGAAGATTTCATTCTCAAACATGAAAACAAAACTTAATAAATGTGTATAATACTGTACTGTTAAAATTTTGTTTTAGTTATATATTGTATGTGTACTACATTATTTGACAAAATTTTAACTTTTCTATAAGGATGATTTAAGAGTTTGAAAGTTCAGAACCAGAAGAGTAGAATTCTATGGGAAACCTGACACACTTGGTAAAGGAAACTTTTATTGACCAGACATGTTTCTAGAAATACAATTAAAAGAGTACACAAGTTGTCAGAATCATTGCTAGAAAAAATAAATTAACTATTCAATAATGATTTGGAAAAATTTTGAGCACATTATAAACCCTTAAACTCTAGCTTTAAACATCATTATTTATGAATCTTTCATTACTGTCAAAGCCAGAAATAACCTCTTATCCTTCTAAATTTTACAGTAATTTATTGACATTCCCGTATATATGTATAAGGATATATATTACACTAAACTAGCATATTGTTCATGAATTTCCTTTTCAAATTATATAGTCCTATAACCCAATGGCAAATTATTAGTTCTTTTTATTTCTCATGTAACCTGGTAATGTTAGACTTAATAGCTGCTCTATAACAACAGGATTATGTGATTACTTCTGCAGTGTATGTTGTAGAAATTCAACATACACACACACACACACACACACACACACACACACACACGAATATAAAAAGATTTCAATATCTAGGTATGAATCTCATCAAATAAAAAATCATGTACATCATGGAAGCACATGATTTTATAAATATATGCATGGGTCTAGAAATGTGTATATATGTATATATATAGATATGTAATGTACATATGTAATGTACATATGTACATTACATATCTATATATAATGTAATATATAATGTAACTGTAAATTTAAAGGATCTTCATTAAAAATCAAAGTAATTATCAGATTCAGTACTAAAAACCACTTTCCTATTATGCATCCTGCATATGGATTATTAATCCAAGTTCATTGTTCACTATTATTAAGGAGGAAACATAAAAATCATTTTTAAAAAGCTTTTTTTTAACTCAGAATTAGAAATGAATGAAGCATATTACGAATCTATGACAAGAGGGCAAAACACTATAACCACTTACTTGGATATGTTCAGGAAATTGTGAGGACACAAACTCAGTGATGTTCCAGAATTCAATAGTGTTTACTTATATATCCAAAAGAAAATTGTAAAAATATAATCTGTCCCTACCTGAATCTTGCCCTTTATTCAATGTTTTTTGGTGAACACAATTCAGCAGACTCCAAATGGAAGTACAGACTGTTATTCTAGGGGCTGCACCTTTCATAGGCACCTCACAACTTGCCAACTTAAACCCTTTGCCATCTTGCCTGTTGGTTATTGTTGTTACTTTTTGCTGATTGCCTGTAATTAATTGGCCAGTGGGTGGTACACAGCAGGTGAGTGAGACAACACATAAACAGCAATGAGAAAGTGTTTTACATACTACATTTTATGACTCAAAGTTGTCTCATGTTTATTTTCTTTCAAACAAAGCCTTGATCATGGATTGGTAGGATTAATATAGTAAAAATGACCATCTTACAAAAAGCAATGTACAGACTCAGTGCAATATCCACCAAAATTCCAACTCAATTTTTCACAAAGTTAGAAAGAGCATTTTTTTTCAAATTCTTCTGAGATCTTTGTTTTCTTTCTTCAGAAACTTGAAGTTCTTTTCATACAGATCTTTCACTTGCTTAGTTAAAGTCACACCAAGGTATTTATGACTATTGTGAAGGGTGTTGTTTCCCTAATTTCTTTCTCAGCCTGTTTATCCTTTGAGTAGAGGAAGATCACTGATTTGTTTAAATTAATTTTGTATCCAGTCACTTTGCTGAAGTTGTTTAACAGGTTTACAATTTCTCTAGTGGTATTTTTTTAGGTCATTTAAGTATATTATCATATCATCTGCAAATAGTGATAATTTGACTTCTTCCTTTCCAATTTCTATCCTTTTGACCTCCTTTTGTTGTCTAATTGCTCTGGCTAGGACTTCAAGTACTATATGAAATAGTTAGGGAGAGAGTGGGCAGCCTTGTCTAGTCCCTGATTTTAGTGGGATTGCTTCAATTTTCTCTCCATTTAGTTTACTGCTGGCTACTGGTTTGCGGCATATTGCTTTTACTATGTTTAAGTATGAGCCTTGAATTCCTTATCTTTCCAAGACTTTTATCATGAAAGGGTATTGTCAAATGCTTTCTCAGCATCTAATGAAGTGATCATGTTGTTGTTTTTTCTTTGAGTTTGTTTATATAGTGGATTACTTTGATGGATTTCTGTATATTGAACCATCCCTGCGTCCTTGGGTTGAACCCTACTTGATCATGATAGATTATCATTTTGATGTGTTCTTGGATTCAGTTTGCGAGAATTTCATCGACTATTTTTGCATTGATATTCATAAGGGAAATTGGTCTGAAGTTTTCTTTGTTTGTTGGGTCTCTGTGTGGTTTAGGTATCAGAGTAATTATGGCTTCATAGAAATAATTGGGTAGTGTTCCTTCTGTTTCTGTTTTGTGGAATAGCTTGAGGAGTATTAGTATTAGATCTTCTTTGAAGTTCCCATAGAAGTCTGCACTAAACCCATCTGGTCTTGGGATTTTTTTGGTTGGGAGACTATTAATGACTGGTCTGTTCCTTTAGGGAATATGGAACTGTTTAGATGGTTTATCTGACCCTAATTTAACTTTGGTACCTGTTATCTGTCTAGAAAATTGTCTGTTTCATCCAGATTTTCCAGTTTTGCTGAATATCAGCTTTTGTAGTAGAATCTGTTGATTTTTTTGGATTTCCTCAGTTTCTTCTGTTACGTTTCTCATTTCATTTCTGATTTTGTTAATTTGTTCATGTTCTTATACTGTCTCTGTACCCTCTAGTTAGTCTGGCTTAGGGTTATTCTATATTGATTTTCTCAAAAAACCATCTCCTGGATTTGTTGATTCTTTGTACAGTTCTTTTTGTTTCTATTTGGTTGATTTAGCCCTATTTGCTTCTTTTTGTTCTAGAGCTTTCAGATCTGCTGTCAGGCTGCAAGTGTATGCTCTCTCCAGTTTCCTTTTGGAGGCATTCAGAGATATAAGTTTTCCTTTTAGCACTGCTTCCATTGTGTCCTTCAAGTTTGGGTGTGTTGTGGCTTCAATTTCATTAAATTCTAAAAAGTCTTTAATTTCTTTCTTCATTTCTTCCTTGACCAAATTATCATTGAGTAGAGTGTTGTTCAGCTTCCACCTGTATGTGGGCTTTCTATTGTTTATGGTGATATTGAAGACCAGTCTTAGTCCATGGTGATCTGATAGAATGCCTGGTATTATTTCAGTCTTCTTGTATCTGTTAAACCTGTTTTGTGATCAATTATATGGTCAGTTTTTGAGAAGGTACCATGAAATGCTGAGAAGAAGGTACATTCTTTTGTTTTAGGATGAACTGTTCTATAGGTATCTGTTAAATCCATTTAGTCCATAACTTCTATGTGTTTCACTGTGTCTCTGTTTACTTTTTGTTTCTATAATCTGTCCATTGATAAGAGCGGTGTGTTGAAGTCTCCCACTATTATTGTGTGAGGTGCAATTCTTGCTTTGAGCTTTAATAAAGTTTCTATTATGAATGTGGGTGCCCTTCATTAGGAGCATAGATGTTCAGAATTGAGAGCTCTTTTTGATAGATTTTGCTTTGATGAGCATTTAGTATTTTCCCTGACGTTTTTTGATAACCTTAGGTTAAAAGCCAATTTTATTCGATATTAGAATGGCTACTCCAACTTGTTTCTTGGGTCCTTTTGCTTGGAAAATTGTTTTCCAGCCCTTTACTCTGAAGTAGTGTCTGTATTTGACACTGAGGTGTGTTACCTGTATGCAGCAAAATGCTGGTTCCTGTTTATGTATCCAGTCTGTTAGTCTACATCTTTTTATTGGGGGATAGAGTCCATTGACATTGACATTAAGAAATATTAAGGAAAAATGATTGTTGCTTACTGTTATTTTTGTTGTTAGAGGTGCAATTATGTTTATGTGGCTATCTTCTTTTTTGGTTTGTTAAAAGATGATTTTCTTGCTTTTTCTAGGGTGTAGTTTCCCTCCTTATGTTGTAGTTTTCCATTTATTATCCTTTGAAGAGCTGCATTTGTGGAAAGATACTGTGTAAATTTGTTTTTGTCATGGAATATTCCTGGTTTCTCCATCTATGGTAATTGAGAGTTTTACAAGTAATCTGGGCTGCTATTTGTGTTCTTTTATGATTTGTATGATGTATACCCAGGATCTTCTGGCTTTCATAGTTTCTGGTGAGAAGTCTGGTATAATTCTGATAGGTCTGCATTTATATGTTACTTGACCTTTTCCCCTTAATGCTTTTAATTTTCTTTCTTTGTTTTGAGCATTTGGTGTTTTGATTAATATGTGATGGGAGGAATTTCTTTTCTGGTCCAATCTATTTGGAGTTCTGTAGTCCTCGTATATGTTCATTGGCATCTCTTTCTTTAGGTTAGGGAAGTTTTCTTCTGTAGTTTTATTGAAGATATTTACTGGTCCTTTAAGTTGGGAATCTTCACTCTCTTTTATACCTATTATCCTTAGATTTGGTCTTCTCATTGTGTCCGGGATTTTCTGAATGTTTTGGATTAGGACCTTTTTGCATTTTACATTTTCTTTGCCTATTGTGTCAATATTTTTAATGGTATCTTCTGCACCTGAGATTCTCTTGTCTATTTCTTGTATCCTGTCAGTTATACCTGTATCTATAACTCCTTTCCTAGGTTTTCTATCTCCAGGGTTGTCTTCCTTTGTGATTTCTTTATTGTTTTTATTTCCATTTTTAGATCCCGGATGTTTTTGTTCAATTCCTTCACTTGTTTGGTTGTATTTTCCTATAATTCTTTAAGGGACTTTTATGTTTCCTCTTAATGGCTTCTGCCTGTTTACTTGTATTCTCCTGAATTTCTTTAAGGAATTTATTTATGTCCTTCTTAAAATCCTCTAGTAGTATCATTAGATGTGATTTTAAATCCTAATCTTGCTTTTCTGGTGTTTTAGGGTATCCAGGACTTGCTTTGGTAGGAGAACTGGGTTCTGATGATGCCAAGTAGCCTTGGTTTCTGTTGGTAAGGTTCTTGTGTTTGCCTTTCATCATCTGGTTATCTCTGGTGTTAGATAGTCTTGCTTTCTCTGACTGGAGCTTGTCCCTTCTGTGGGTCTGCAAACCTGTGTCAGGACTCCTGGGAGACCAGCTCTCTCCTTGCTGAACTTGTGTCCAGAGTGCTCTGGAACAGCCCATGCTCTGGGTGCAGATGATGACTAGAAGGATCCTGTTCCAGCTGCAATACTGTTCCTGTGCCCTGTGCACTCCTTGCTGTCCCTTTCTGGACTGCTATTGAAAAGAAAGTGGCTATCTCACCACTGAGCCTGGGAGTGATAGCACTCCTGAGAGAACAGCTCTTTCCTGGTAGAACCTGTGCACAGTGGGCTGTGGACCAGCCTCAGCTCCCAGGTGCAGATGGCCAAAAAAATAGTTTCTTAATGTTTTGTTTTATACTGAACTGACAGATATCACTGGTTATTTTTAAATTTTATTCTGTGACGTGTTAATATTTTTAGTATTGTCATAATAATCTAAATAAGCTGGTTCCCAAACAAGATTGTCAATTTTGTTTGACAAAAGTTATTTTAAAATGTTTACTTTTAAAATTAAAATATTTTATATAGACAGCATAGTACATATATACATATATTTATATTTATTTAATTATTTTTAAATTTTTATTGGATTATGATGAGAAAAGTTACATGATTTCAATTTATCTGAATATGTTAACATTTAAAAACATATTTTAAGTAAACAGAATTAAATCATATTCTTGTTTCCCTTTTGTACCCCCACTCCTCCCAGAGACCCCTTTTCAATACCTACAATATCTTTTGTCATATTCCTTAAAATTTATAAAATATTATAACAATATAAATAAGTATTATAAAAGTTGTTTGATATAAAACAACAATCAATTTAACAGTCTTATGTAGATGCTCGTCTACAGCAATAGTGAAAATACATTTTTCTCAATATAAATTTTAAATAACTCCAAACATATTAACTGTATACTTCAAAATAATACATTACTACTGATATTTTCCTAAATGAACATTAAATATAGAAAGTCTTTTTGTTTGTTTTGTATTTAATAGCGTTTAAAATCTTGGCTCTTACTGTGGTACAAGCTCAAAATAAGAACAATTTTTAGACATTGAATTTCATTGTAATAAGGCTATACTTCAATGACCCTCACATCACCAAAGGATTTTACCTCCATCGTAGCTAAGCTGGGGGGGGGTGATAGTTCTGCTGCACCAAGAAATGAATTGTAGGCTCGATTTTTGGATACAGACTTCCTGCTATGGTCAAAGCTATTTGACTTGAGTGAGTGACTTTTTCCTCAGGCCACAGAGAACAGGTTACATTCATTTAAGAAATGGTGTGTGTATTAAGATGGTCTATCCATAAAATCATTCACCAGCTGTTTTAATGAACAATGGTTCTGCTTGGGGAGGGGGTGGCATGGACATTGGGGGAGGGTAAGAATTTGGTTCATTAGCTGTGATAATTTGGAAAAGCATTCATCTCAAAGAAAGAGTAACTTATAAAGTCCTCTTCTTCAACCTTGATACAAGAGTTACAAACATCAGGCAAAGCATTCACTCTCACTCTTTGTTGTTCTTTTATAAGCCCCTTCCCAATTTAATTGTTTATTTTTCTTTTGGGTATATAAATACTTTTGAAATATATAAGCTGTTCTGAAAACCATAGTGTAGTATAAAAACGTGAAATAAACAATACTACTAATAGAGGGGCTGAGATAGGAGAAACAAGATTTCAAGACTCTTACGCTGGACACAGCAAGACACTGTCACAAACAAGCTGAAAGTGTATATAGATTGTACAATGTTGCACCTATTTCTTCAATTACCAAATTAGAGAGACCATTGAATGTCAATCAACAAATTTCTAATTCCTTATATTTTTGGATTTCAATTGATTAGGATATGTTGGTGATATTAATTTTCATATTAATATATTAAGAAAAAGTAATTGTCATATTCCTGTTGTTTTTGTTGTAAGAGTGGAATTAGGTTTGTGTGGATTTATTGAAAGATCACCTTCTTGCTTCTTCTGGGGTGTAGTTTTGTTCCTTATGTTGATATTTTCCTTCTATTATCCTTTGTGGGCTGGATTTGTGGAAAGATATTGTGTAAATTTGGTTTTGTCATGGAATATCTTGTTTTCTCTATCTCTGGTAATTGAGAGTTTTGCTGGATATAATAGCCTGGGCTGGCATTTGTGTTCTTGTAGGGTCTGTATGACATCTGCCCAGGATCTTCTAGCTTTCATAGTCTCTGGTGAGAAGTCTGGTGTAATTCTGATAGGCCTGCCTTTGTTGATAAATGAGTACTTGGAATCCTATTGATTATTATTAAAAATTTAAATGTACTATTGTTCATATTTTAAAAAAATATCTAAGTAAAGTATTATGTTGGCTTAGGAACAAAATTTGAGGAGGTTTTAAGACATGGAGAATTGCTTCTAATATATTAAATATAAAAGTTTCATAATAAGTATATAAATTATATAAAAAATTAAATTATTTTTACTCTTAAATTCCTGTTAAGACATATGTGTGTGGGAATGGGACATATTGGGACTACATTCTTCCCCCTCAAATTAACTGTGTACCTAAAATTGCTCTCAAAATATACATGTGGAAGATGGATAGTAAATGTCAGTATCAATTCAAACTGTATCAGAGACAAAAATACTGAAAAATAGCAATGACTTACTGGAGATTTATGTGGTTTGGGAAAAAATAGCAAGAAATAGCAACCAGAATTCTGTCACATTGAAAACCATCTGTATAGCAAAGGAAACAGTTAAGATTGAGGAGACAGCCCATAGAATGGAAGGGGAGCCTCTTAGTTATTCATCTGATAGGTAATTTCTTATATATTCTATATAGAATATATAAGAAAAGTCAAAAATTAAAACCCCAATGACTGCTGCAACAAATCATCTAGTCAGGACATGGACACATGAACAGCAGTTATCAACAGTTATCAAGAAAGCACCAATGGCCAGAAAATGTGTGAAGAAATCTTTAACATTCTTATCCACTAAGAAATGCAAACCATATTGATGTTTAATGAAATTCTAGACAAATGTCTATCATGAAGAAAACAATTAAGGAGTTATATTGAGAAGAATATTGGGCTTGGAGTGGGGAGTGTGTTTTTATGTGCGAAGGGACTCTGATACATTATAAACTTCATGATGTCCATGGAAGACAGCATGGAGGCCCTCAAGAAATGAAAAGTAGATTTGGCATTGATGTAGTTGGAACACTTGAGTATACACTGTAACAAAATCAAGTAACCACACAAGAGAGACACCTTCACATGTGTGTTTATAGACGTGCTATTATTTTTATTTTGTGTGTACTGGTGTCTTGGCTGAGTATATGCATGTGACTCACATTCATGTAGTGCACACAGAGGTCAGAAGTGGCAGAGGATTCCCCCAAGACTGAAGTTATAGATAGTTGTGAGTAGCTATGTGGGTGCTGTGTATTGAACTCAGGTCTTTTGCAAGTGCATTTAACAACTGTCTCTCCAGTCCCCACAATTTTTTTAAGTAAGAAGAACATAGTTTTTTAAAGACATAAAAGTAGAAAATAAACTATTAAGGAAGAAGAACAATAGTGTCTCAGAAGCACAGAAAATGAGGGAAATGAGCAAGGTTAATATGCTTAAAACAATATATTCTTATGTTAAATGTCATGAAACATATTTTACAGTTAGCACATACTAAATGAAATAAAAACATATGATCTATGAATCAGAAGTAAAATAAGATATGCATTATAATAGCCAATATAATAGACAGGAGAAAAACATCCTACTAAGTGATGATCAATTTGTTTCTTTTGTACTGTGTCTGAGGTCTAAGAAGAGTGACCATTCATTTGTAGGGCTTCAGAGTTGATTTATTCAATGTGTAGTCAGTGTAGAAAAATCATAGTCATTTAAACCAGGAGAGTTTAAAAATAAGACTGATTCACTTCAACAGTAGTATCATGAGGATCAATTAACAATAAAGATGGCACCATAAAACTCAGGGCAGTATAGGACTAGATGTTTTGTGGAAGGTTGAGAATACTGAGGATAGCTAAGCAAGATCTTTGGCATGGAGATCCAGAGCCTCCTGGAGAGGGTGTAGCAGGAGTCCACTGGATTACAGAGGCATAGAGCCTGTTGTGAAAATAACATGAAGTCTGTCACCCATGACTCGAGGAATAGCCGGCCATTCAGAAGTGCCTCCCACAAAGCACTCTGATATAAACCCAGGGAGCTCCATGGAAAGCTGCTGGCTTCAGCACACACTAGTAACAGGCAGCAGAGATTCTGAGAGTGACTCAGGAGTCAAGAACTCGGAAAGTCACCTGCTGGAAAAGCTGAGTGCATTGGAGATGACTGTAATAAGTCAGGAGAGGTAAAATTTACTCTTTTCCTTGAAAGTCTGTTCTAACCTTGTATAGAAACAGCTTATCATTTTGTGGGGCTACAAAAGAGACCCATCTGTAATCACAGGAACAGGCAGTGGAGGAAGAGCTGGCCCAGGTTACATATGCAGACATGTTTGCTTTATAAGTGTAATTTTCTTGAAACATATAATTAATAAGGGTAGAATTTGTAAAAGGAGACTGGAAAAATTTTCCATTCTGTGGATTCTAGGATGACAGTGAGCAGACCTACTTACATGCTATTTAGCTTAGCTAGCTTTCTGCATGCTCATTCATATGAGGCACAGAATTTGTGTTTTTTAACAACTAGACTGATACATGTACCTAGTTCTTGGTATTTTCACCTCTCTTCTACTAATTTCCTTCTTTGCTTGCTCCATTTCTGCTTCTAGCATATGCTCTGGCAGGCTCCCAGGAAGACAGACAGCTCCTGCTTCCTTTAACCAACTAACACCTGTAGTTCAGGTCAAGCTTAGAAAAGTGGAAAAGCATGGAGAACACATGAAATGACATGATGCCCATTCATGAATCCTGACCCAAACACTGGTCTGGAGAATGGGGACAACAGTATAACAGTAGATAACACCCTGAGATTATGATTTTGCTCTTCTGGGGGAAAAGAGATGTATCACTGTTTTATAATAAACATATATTTAGTCAATTTAAAACTTTTAACTTATTTTTGGAATTATTCCTCCCTCTGTTTTACCTTGATTTATAATTTTTGTTTATTCTTAGTACTGAGGATTAAACTCAGGCCTTCACTGGTTCTAGGCATGTGCTGTATCAGCAAGCTGAAGTCCTAATTCACATTTATTGCTTGCTATGGGTCACAAATATAATGCCTAGTTGTTGGGACTAATCAGAGAAAAAAATAGATGAATCAAGAAGTTAAAAAAAAATTCACCATTATTTGGGCTAACCAATTATTTCAGTTTGATGTACATCATTTAGAATCATTTCAAGTTCTTTAATTTTGTAAACTATTCTACTTGTTTCTAAACATGGAACTTATATTAGAGCAACTACTGCTACAAGAAGTAGAAACTCCCTCAAAGCAGTTGGATTTTCAGAGCTGAAATTAGAATCAAGATTTCAAGGCACAGCAACAGTGCTTAGCTTTTGGTTTCCAAACTTTAGTAGCTTTTCATACTTTATTTCACTACTTTACATACATTCCATTGAGATAAATATGACATTTGCTTCATTTAGCCTTACTGGAAAATTACCCAGTAGCAATTTAGAATCCAGAAGACTTGATTACATCAGTAATTTTTCATTATTTCTATGAATTAGCTGGTGTTTCTCTTTCCAAGCAGCATCGTCTTGTCCATCACTGGAGCTTAGCTCTTAGCTACTCTGCTAGTAATTGAACATTTAATGAAGATTGAAAGGATCAGTTTTTCTATCTCATGAATTACGTCAGTGGCTGTAAATAATGCTGTTTTTTCTTTCTTCATTTAATATCATATCACTGAGGATTAAATTAAAGTAAGAAGACACATTTAGACTAATATAAATGATCTAGACATTTCTATGTGCAAATTAGCTAACTAATACTTCTAATATTTTTTTTTTTATCAATTTGGCCTAGAATGTACAGACAGATGTAACAGTAATTATTCTAATGTTTTTAAAGCTTGGATTATATTGAAAGAAGTTTTTGGCAAACCTTAAGAAAGCAATGAAGTAACATTGATTGACATTCTCTCTGCTTTAAGAATATCAACTAATCTACTTAATAAAAATAAAAAGTAAATATTATGTAAGCTAGTGATTTTAAAAGAATATCCAATATTAATACTGTAAGTTACCAAAATAAATATCTCTTGAAAAATCAAAAAAAATGTGATATAACATGATAATTTTACTGAGGTTAAAATAATTGAAAATTCTGGATATGTACTGAAGGCTTATTCAAAAAAAATTTTTTTAAGCAAATGAATTTCTTCTAACCTTGACAGATGGTAGGACATGGGTAGATCTTAGGGCATATGTATTGCTTGATAAAACATCATGACCAAAGAGGAACTTGATAAGGAAAGAGTTTTTTTTTTTTTTTCTTTTTTCATTTTTAGAGATCTCAGGTCACACCTCTGAGGGAAGTCAGTGTAGGAACTCAAGGAAGGACCCTGGTGGATAAAACTGCAGCCGACTCTGTGGAGGACTGCAGCTTACTAACTTGCTCCCTGATAGTTTTCCCAGTTTGTTTCCTTACAGTACTACCTGCCCAAAGATGGCACCATCTACAGTGAGCTAAGCCCTTTCATAGCAATCTGTAATTAGGAATTATTAATTACGACTTGCTTACTGGCAGATCTTTTTTAAATAATTTATTTTTTATTTACTTTACATCCCAATCACAACCCATCTCCCTCCTCTCCTCCCAATCTTGCCATTACAACTCTCCCATAATCCCTCCCCTTCTCCTCAGAGAAAGGGAATCTCCTCTTGGGTACCACCCTATCCTAGAACATCTAGTCCCAGCAGGACTAGGCATATCCTTCCCCTCTGAGGTCCAAGCAGGCAGTCCATGTAGAGGATCTAATAGCAGGTAACAGAGTTTCAGACAGTCCAGGATCCAAGGACTGATATGAAGACCAAGTTGTACATCTGCTATAAATGTGTAGGGAGCCAAGGTCTAGGTCTGGCATGTTCTTTGGTTGGCGATTCAGTTTCTGCGAGGTCCCATGGACCCAGGCTTGTTGATTTCAGAGGTCTTCATGTGGTATCCTTGACCCCTCTTGCCTGCTCAATTCTATCTCCACTCTTCCACAAAAGTCCCTGAGGTCTGACTGTCGTTTAGTTGTGGGTCTTTTCATCTTTTTCCATCAGCTGCTAGATAAAGCCTCTTAGGAGACAGTTATGCTAGGTTCTTCTCTACAAGCATGACAGACAATAGTGTCAGGGGTTGTCTCTCTCCCATGGGATGGGTCTCAAGTTGGGGCGGTCATTCATTGGCTGTTCCCTCAATCTCTGTCCCATCTTTATTCCTGTGCATCTTGTAAGCAAGAGAAATTTTAGGTTCAAGGATTTGTGGGATGGTTGATGTCCTCCCTCCACTGGAATTCCTGCTGAGCTACAGGAGGTGGCTACTTCAGTCTCTGTGATTCCTGCTAGAAGGAATCTCAGCTAGGATCACCCCCATAGACTTCCTGTTGCCTCCCCCATGCAAGGCATCTAATTAGTCCCAGAGAGGACCTCCAAACAATTTCCATTCTCATCCCCAGCTCTCTTCTGCTCTGCTCTCCACACCTGATCACTATCCTTGTTCCTCTCTTTACCCTCTCTCTCACCCAGTCCTTTTTCTCCGTGTACCTCTGAAGATCGTTTTGTTTCCCTTCTGAGTGAGATTCACATATCCTCCTTTGGTCCCTCATTGCTAAACAGTTTTGTTGGGTTTATGGATTGTAGCATGGTTATCTTGTACTTTATAGTTAGTTTTCACTTATAAGTGAGTACAAACCATATGTGTCTTTCTGGTTCTGGGCTACCTTACTCAGGATGATATTCTCAAGTTCTATCCATTTGTCCGCAAACTTCATGATCTTTGTTTTTAATAGCTGAAAATTGTTCCATTGGGTGGATGTACTGCATTTTTTTATCCATTCTTCAGTTGAGTGACATGTAGGTTGTTTCCAGTTTCTGGCTATTAAAAGCAAAGCTAGTATGAACATAGTTGAGCAAATGTCCCTGTGGTATAGTGGGGTATCTTTTGAGGATATATGCAGGAGTGGTATAGCTGGGTCCTTGGGTAGAAATATTCCCCATTTTTGAGAAAACAACAAATGGATTTCCAAAGTGGTTGTATAAGTTTGCACTCCTACCAATAATGGAAGAGTGTTCCTCTTGATCCACACCCTCGCCAGCATGTGCTAACACTTGAGTTTTTGATGTGAGTCATTCTGATGGACTTACAGTAGAACCTCAGAGTTGTTTTGATTTGCAGTTCCCTAATGACTAAGGACTTTGAACATTTCTTTTAAGTGTTTCTCAACCACTCAAGAGTCCTTTGTTGAGCAGGCAAATGGATGGGTCTTGAGAATACTATCCTGAGTGAGGTAACCAAGTCCCCAAATGACATGCATGGTATGTTCTCAAGTATAAGTAGATACAGGATGCCCACACTACACTCCACAAAGCCTAAGAGTCTGGATAAGTAGGAGAGCACCAGCAATAATTCTTGAGTCTCACTTGGAAGGGGGAATGGAATAGTTATGGAAGGCAGATGAAGAGAGGAAACTGGGTAGGAGAAGGAATGGGGAGAGGAGTGAGAGGTTCAGGGTCTGATGTGGAGAGGGGCAGGGGGGATGGCCACATGACCATGAGAACGAATGGAAATCTACAACTGACAGGGTTAGGATGGAGGAAGAGACAGAGACCTGGAATCAGGGAGTTATCCAAAAATCAATAGGGGTATCCTCACAGCATTGGAGATGTGGAAAGTGGGGAGGCTGCCATCTATGGCCAGGCAGAAACTTTGGTGGAGTGATAGGGACACGAACTTATCCATAATACTTTTGACCCAAAACTTATCCTGTTCACAAGAAATCTAGGGGGTTGGGGATGGAGCTGAGACTGAATAAAAGGCCAACCAATAATTGGCCCAAATTGAGACCCATGCCATGGGCAAGCACCAATCCCTGAAATTATAAATGATACTCTGTTATGCTTGCAGACAGGACTCTAGCATGACTGTCCTCTGATAGGCTCCACCCAGCAGCTGACTCAGACAGATATAGACACTCATAGCCAGTAGACGGAGATGGAGAGTCTTATGGGAGAAGAGGAGGAAGGATTACAGCCATAAGGGGATAGGAACTCCACAACAAGACCAACAGAATCAACTAATCTGGACCCTTGGGGCTCTGAAAGACTGCCAACCAAAGAATATACACTGGTTGGACTTAGACGTCCTTGAACATATGTAGCATATATGCAGCTTGGTCTTCATGTGGGTCCCTAACAACTGGATTGGGGGCTATTGCAAAAGCTGTCCATGTGATATGTCTTCTAGCTGGGTTTCCTTATCTAGCCTCAGTGGGAGAGGATGAGCCTAGCCTCATGGAGACTTGAAGTGCCAGAGTTGGGGGATATACAAGGGTGCTCCTAGCTGCTCAGAGGAGAGGGGGATGAGGGAAGGATTGGAGTGGCCACCAGGAGGGGGGCACTGAATGAGCTATAAAGTGAATAAGTAAAAAATAAAAACAAAACAAAAAGCAAAATATCATGAAGCTTAGGAAATTCACTGGCATTCGAAATTTATTTCAATCAGTATTTTAGAGTTCAGACGAAGAGGCAGTGTTATGGGATGGAGTCTTTGGGGAACACAAAGATAAAGAGCAAGGATTGGAAACAGAAGAATGAGTGCAAGCATCAAGCTTTTTGTGTTTATTTATTAAGACAGTGTCTTATTATATAGGCCTGCATGTTCCGAAATGCACCATGTAGATCAGGCTGGCTTTCAGCCCACACAGATCCATCTCTGCTCCAAGTGCTAGTACAAAAGGTGTTTTATACAACTAGCCAACTTCTTTATTTTTAATTATTAAAAATTTTTAACTGTTCAAGTTTAAAGCAATGTTTTATGAGTTTTACAATATTTTGAGGAGGAAAATGTTTAAGTCAAAGATAAAATGTTATAACAGTCAAACAAAGGACAGAATGCTTATGAATGGTATAACTACATTACTATACTGAAAACTTGAATATATGGATAACATCAGAAATATTCTAAGAAATCATGGAAGTAGATCTAATAATAATCCAATTGTGAAAATATAATGAATACTAACAAAACATTTAACAAAATATGAAGACAGAACAAATGGAAAATAAAAGATGTTTCATTAAAATAATTTTATAATTATATTAAATATGAATGTCTAAATATCCATAAGATAAAGAGCACATTATAACGAGCATTAAGAAAAAATAAACTGAATAAAAATAAAAAAATGAAAACTTGGTGTGTTGGTGCACAACTTTAATTATCACATTCTGCTGTAGCAATGAATTGGTTAAACTACTTTGGCTCCCTGCAGGTTGCAGGCTGTCACTCATCCAAGAGCTTTCTGGATTTGCAAATGAAAGACATAAATATGCCACCTAATTTTGATATGCCTCCACTAGCTCAATGGCTGAGCATTTCTAATTCTCTCCAGGGCTAGCATTCATTTCTCTCTGGTATTCTTGGCTTAACACCTTCTAAATCTATGTTTTATCTTTGCTGCTCTTTTACCTTCTGGGCAGCCCCCATCCCCTTACTTCCCCCACTGTAGGGCTGTATTTCCTTTCCATTTAAATTGTAGGATGCTTTCTCTTCTGCAGCTCTTAAATCTGATCCGTCTCCCTCCAAATCATGGTGATTCTACATCTCTCCTCTCTCTCCTGGAACCTTGACCACACAATCTAAAAGTTCTGCCTCCATCTTTCTGCCTAGCTATTGGTTGTATGGCAATTCATTTTTATCAGTTGAAGTCAGCTGGAGACAAGGACCCTAAGGTATAAAGGCACAGATTTTTGGGAGCTGAAATAAGGCAAAGCGTTAGAATCAATATGTAACATTCTGGAGGCAGAGATAAGGAGTCTCTGTGAGTTTGAGGTCAGCTTGTTTCACACAGCAATTTCCAGGAAGCCAGGCCTATACAAGGAGACCCTATCTCTTAAAAAAAAAAAAA
>JADRCD010202422.1:0-39150 GCA_019843815.1 Montemys delectorum | reverse complement strand
TAAATATCTTCAATAAAATTATAGAAGAAAACTTCCCTAACCTAAAGAAAGAGTTGCCCATGAACATACAAGAAGCCTACAGAACTCCAAATAGACTGGACCAGAAAAGAAATTCCTCCTGTCACATAACAATAAAAACACCAAATTCACTAAACAAAGAAAGAATTTTAAAAGCAGTAAGGGAAAAAGGTCAAGTAACATATAAAGGCAGGCCTATCAGAATTACACTAGACTTCTCACCAGAGACTGTGAAAGCTAGAAGATCCTGGGCAGATGTCATACAGACCCTACAAGAACATAAATGCCAGCCCAGGCTACTATACCCAGCAAAACTCTCAATTACCATAGATGGAGAAAACAAGATATTCTATGACAAAACAAAATTTACACAATATTTTTCCACAAATCCAGCCCTACAAAGGATAATAGATGGAAAACATCAACATAAGGAGCAAAACTACACCCTAGAAGAAGCAAGAAAGTAATCTTTCAACAACTCCACACAAACCTAATTCCACCTCTTACAACAAAAACAACAGGAAGTGACAATTACCTTTTTTTAATATCTTAATTTGAAAATTAATATTACCAATATATCCTAATTGATTGAAATCTAAAAATATGAGGAATTAGAAATTTGTTGATTGTCATCCAATGGTCTCTCTAATTTGGTAATTGGAGAAATAGGTCCAATATTGCACAATCTATACACTTTCAGCTTGTTTGATTGTGACAGTGTCTGGCTGTGTACAACATAAGGATCCTGAAATCTTGCTGTTTCTATCTCAGCCTCTCTGTTAGTATTGCTTATTTCATGTTTTTACACTATGCCATGGTTTTCAGAACAGCTTATATACTTCAAAAGTATTTATATACCCAAGGGAGACATAGACAATTAACTTGGGAGGTGGCTTTTAGGAAAGAGAACAACAAAGAGTGAGACTGAATGCTTTGCTTAACATTTGTAGCTCTTGTATCAAGTTTGAAGAAGAGGACTTTATAAGTTACTCTTTCTCTGAGATGAATGCTTTTCCAAATTATCACAGCTAATGAACCAGATTCTTACCTGCACCTAATGTCTGTGCTACCCTCCAAGCAGAACCATTGTTCATTGAAACAGTTGGTGAATGACTTTATGGATAGACCATCTTAATACACACACCATTTCTTAAATGAATATAACCTGTTCTCTGTGGCTTGAGAATAAAGTCACTCACTCAAGTCAAATAGCTTTGACCATAGCAGGAATTCTGCATCCAAAAATCGTGCCTACAATTCATTCCTTGGCGCAGCAGAACTGTTAACTGTCAGCTTAGCTATGATGGAGGTAAAATCCTTTGGTGATATGAGGGTCATTGAAGTACAGCCTTATTATAATGAAATCCAATGTCTAAAAGTTGTTCTTATTTTGGGCTTGTAGCATAGTAAGAGCCAAGGTTTTAAACTCTACTAAATACAAAACAAACAAACAAACAAAAAGACTTTATATATTTATGTTCATTTAAAAAATACTAGTAGAGATGTATTATTTTGAAATATACAGTTAATATGTTTCAAGTTATTTAAAATTTATATTGAGAAAAACGTATGTATTTTCAGTATTGCTGTAGGCAAGCATCTACATAAGACTGTTAAATTGATTGTTGTTTTATATCAAACAACTTTTGTAATATTCATTTTTTGGGGATTATTTGTTTACTATTTTTAATGTAAGGCAATTTATCAAAAGAGACAAACCACAAGATGAAAATGAAGGCAACAGAAAAATTCAACTTCTCACAACCAAAACAATTATCACATCCTTAAAAAATAATTTAGAAAAGTGTTGTAAAAGATGTTGCAGATTTGCATTCCATTTATCAACATTGTATTAATTCATAATTCTGAACAAATCATTGTTAAAGTGTGAGACTTAAAAAATCAGTTTTCAGTGTATATGTAAAAGTTTTATCTCACACATGTTTAATTCAACTGGGCCATTTAACGTCATAGAAATTTATATTTCTTTACGTTTCATTCAACTTTACTTAGGGTTGAATACACATGAAATGTGCTTTAATGCATAAGAATCACAGTGGATAGCAGCAGAGGACTGGGGAGGGGCATCAAGGAGAATCTGGTCATTCACAGTGTGATTATTCTGCACATTAAGGAAAGATAACTCACACTTCTAGACCCTCAAGACATTCCTTTCCAAGAACAAAATAAACTCAGGACGCCTTGCAAACACTTCCCCAACCCTGAACGAATCGATGACTCTCACACATACAAACTAAAAGTTATGGCAGCAAAGACTTCAATGGCGATGTAAGTCTGTAAACTGTACTCAAGTCTTGTTTCTGAACCCCAAAGTGCATGAAACAGGGCTCCCAATCTCTCAGTAGTGCTTCTCCTGCAAATAATCCTTCATTTTGTTTGGCAAAGGCAGTTTCTGGATTAAGTCTATTCTGGTGTATTGACGTATAACAAAGCGGCACAGATACTGCAGAGAGCGAACCTGCATGAACTGTGACACTGGATTGGTCAGTCTGACTGGATAAGTTGCTGATCCAGGCAACTGAGACCTTGAATAACAAAATGCCCCATTTTCAGAGTCCCTGATTGAATGCTCGATTAAGTCAACTATGGATGTATGCCCTTCCACATCTGGCTGTTCATAAAAGCTGAACCTACCATTTGAGTGCTCAATTCTAGTGTGAAGTGTTTTACCATGGGAGCGAAAGCTCAGGCTTAAAAGATAACGGTCATCAGAACTATCCCGAACAAGAAAAGAACCATCTGGCACGTTTGCCAACTTCCCCTCTGCCTCCCAGAGTGTGATGGGGCCCCAGTACCACCCTTGTTTTGCAAGCTTCTTCAGCTCCTCCGTAAAATTTGTAATAACCATGGGGCCACTACTTTGCACCGAGTCATAAACTCTAGCAACCCCAGGCGCAGAGTTAGGATCCAAATTCAAATGACTGCGAACACTTTCGGCCATGTGCAAGTCTGGGCCTGAGAGGCCGCTGAAGTTCCTTTGGATTGGGTTATTCTGCATTGGAGGTAGCAATGGTGAGAGGGGAGGGGCGTCATCATGACCTCCTCTAGGACTCTGCAACATGACTCCAGTGGTGCCAATCAACAAGTTGTTCACTGATGAATCCACAAGGATCTCTGGGCCTACAACCAGGTCCTGGTCCACATGACTGTCGTCTTCAGAGAAGGCGCCACTAGCCCCTGGCAGGGGTACAGCTGACACCTCCATGGGAGAAGATGTATCCAGGCAGCAGCTGCGTGGCCCTTCAAGAGGGCACATCCCATCATCTAAAGGCATGGTGTGTTGAAGGTTGTCCTGAGACATGAGTCCGATTACTACAGGCATGTGTTCCTCCAGGTGGAGGCTCAGGTCCCGGGGTGAGCTGGGGCTGCAGCGGGACTCAGGGCGCGGCTCTGGCTGTAGGTCTCGCAACTCCCTGGGCTGCAATAGCTCCCTGGGTTGCAGCTCCCGCAGCTCCTTGGGCTGCAGCTCCCGCAGCTCCTTGCGCACACCGTTGACTGGTCCTGGGCTGGCAGCATGCACCAGCGCCTTCACTCGCATCTCCATCTTGATGCACGTCTCCTCCGAGCTGGTGGGACGCAGTGGCCAGGGCGTGGGGCTATAATGGTGGCTTCACAGTGATGTGGAGCGGATGGGCCGTGGAGCACGCACATCCTTGAGGCCACCAGGAGCTGAAGCAGAGGAGAAGGTGTCCTCATCTGTGGGCGCAGTGCCACCCTTGCCCTTGGTCTTCTGTTTGGCGGACAATCGCCTCTTCAAAGTGCCCATCAGGCTCTCACTTTTGGACCTGTTCTTTCCTTTCTCATCCTCGTCACCAATGTCACAACTGGCCATGTCTTTGCCATAGCAGCTCCCGAATAAAGAATCATCTTTCACGAAGTCACCAGCAAGGGACTTGGGCTGAACCACCATGAACTCAGTTTCATCTTTGCTTTTACTCAGGTTAAAAGATTTCCTGAAGGTCTTCAGACTGATTTTCTTAATTTTGACAAAAGTTAACTAATCCAAAAGGGTCAATTTGCTTCTGGAGCAGCTATGCCCAAACATCGGGAAGGGCTGCGATGCCTCATGGGTGAACTCTGTCCGGCTTCATTTAACCTCTGAAGCTATTTTCTACAGGCAAATCTTACGGAGGCATTTTCTCAATTTAGTGTTTCTCTTTCCAAATAACTGTAGCTTGTGTCCAGTTGACAAAAATCTGACCAGCATACTACCATTCCCCTATATGAAATGAAAACCCTGCAGCCACCGGCTCTGGTTCCTCCCCGCGGCGGCGCGACTGCCGCCTTCGGCCCTCCTCCTACCGCCGCTCCTCCTTCCTCCTCTTCCTCCTCCCCGAAGGGAGGGCTCGCAGCCGCGGCCCAGGCGGGAACAGAGCCGCCGCCTGTAATACTCATTTTTATTGTTACAATATTTTATAAATTTTAAGGAATATGACAAAAAAGATAATGTAGGTATTGACCGGGGAGTCTATGGGAGGAGTTGGGGTACAAAAAGGAAACAAGAATGTGATTTAATTCTATTTACTTAAAATATGTTTTTAAGTGTTAACAAATTCAGATAAATTAAAATCATGTAACTTTTCTCATCATAATGCAATAAAAGTTAAAAAAACAAAACAAAAAAATTTGGTTTTGTCATGGAATATGTTGATTTCTCCATCTTTGGTGACTGAGAATTTTGCTGGGTATAGAGGCTGGCCTCTGTAGTCTTTTAGAGTCTGCATGACATCTGTTCAGGATCTTCTGGGTTTTAGCATCAATGTTAAGAAGTCTGGTATAATTTTGATAGGCCTGACATTATGTTACTTAGCCTTTTCTCCTTACAGCTTTTAATATTCTTTCTTTGTTCTGAGCACTTGGTGTTTTGATTATCATGTGACAGGAGGATTTTCTTTTGTGGCCCCATGTATTTGGTATTCTGTAGTTTTCTTGTTACATTGATGGTCGTCTTTTTTCTTTAGGTTGGGGAAGTTTTCTTGAATGATTTTCTTGAAGATATTTTCTTGCCCTTTGAGCTGGGATTTGTCACTCTCTCCTATTAGCAGTATTCTTGGGTTTGGTCTTCTCAATGTGTCCCAAATTTCCTGAATGTTTTGGGTTAGGAACTTTTTACACTTTGCATTGTCTTTGGCCAAAGTATGAATGTCTTCTATGGTATCTTCTATGCCTGAGAATACATCTCTTGTATTTTGTTGGTAATGTAGTTCCTGTTCTCTTTTCTAGGATTTCCATCTCCGTGGTTGCCTCCTGTAATGTTCTTTTTTTATTAGATATTTTCTTTATTTACATGTAAAATTTTCCTTTCCCAGGTTCCCCTCCAACAAACAAACAAACAAACAAACAAAAACAACAAGAACAAACCCCTTTTGCATCCCCCCTCCCCATGCCTGCCACCCCACCCTCTCCCACTTATTGGCCCTGGCATTCCCCTACACTGGGGCACAAAACCTTCACAAGGCCGAGGTCCTTTCCTCCTATTGATCATCGAATTTTCAATCCTCTACTATACACATGCTGCCAGTACATTCAGTCCCATCCTGTATAGTCCTTGATTGGTGCTTGGGTCCCTGGGAGCTCTGAGGGTACTAGTTAGTAATTGTTGTTCATCCTAAGGGGCTGCAAACCCTTCAGCTCCATAGAACCAGAAAGCGATCTTAATAAATCCCAGAATCTATCAAACAAAACAAACAAAAGCTGGACAGAATAGAAGGAACGCAATATAATAAAATTTTCTTTGGCTAACAGCATTATACTACATGCATGCATAAAAAAATTATTATCCATTAAAATCTGAAATAAGGCCAGGTATTTTTTGGTGGTTCATGGTTTTAACCTAAGCACATTGGAGGCAGAAGTCTGAAAATCTCTGTCTGTTGTTGCCAGTCTTCCTACACAGGGAGCCCAACCTAGCTGATACTGCCTTAAAAGAAATGAGTATGTTTTGGAAAAGGGTGTCCATTTTCTTCACTCTTCTTTAAAAATCGTCTTTAAAATCCTACCAATTGTTGACATAATTTTTCAAAATTGTGTACTGAAAAAGAGGGGGAAATATACCCTGGTCCTCATGTGGAGATTTTGTCTACTAACACTACACAGTAAGGCTTTCTTTCAACAACAACAACAATAACAAAAGAAGAATTCTATTTCACTGTATTTGTACAGATCATGAGATGAACCTGTACATGAGAGATGCTGTAGTGTCTACAGAAAACTTAATGAAGAACAAAAGATTCAATGTGAGCAGGCAAAAATTAACAACTTTCCAATGCAGCAATTAGTTCCCTATCTCAAGGATCAAGTATTTTCAGACTCTGTAAAGCATTTTGACCTCAAGAAACACAAAATATTCCAGATCAATATACAACAATTTAGCACTTCCTCACCATGAACAAACTATGCTATGAATATTCATCTGATTTTCTTCTTATATACAGTTTCTCATGGTTTGCGATACTAAGTTATTGAGAGCATACTTTTCCTGTTTCAGATGTCATTTGATCCTGGTTTACTATTCTGTTGCTATGATTAAACTCTGATCATAAGCAAAATGAGGATGAAAGGGAAGGGTGATTTACCTCAAAGGTTAGAGACATGGAAAGGTAGACAACAGTATCTGGAGAGTGGAACTGAAGCATAGACCCTGAAGGAACACTGCTTACTGGCTTGCTCTGCTTGAGTTCTCATAGAGCCACGACTAGGGACTGTACTGCCCACAGGGAGCTGGGCACTCCTACATTATCAATTTATTATTTAATAAAATGCATTATTAAAGATATGTGGATAGGTTAGTCTGGTTAAGAGAGTTTCTCAAGTAAAGGTTCCTCTGTCTATTTACTGTATTTTGTGTCAAGTTGTCAAGTTGACAGTAATTAACAACACCAAAAAAAAAAAAAAAATCAGGGCGCAATCTTGGTAGTATTTGCACACAGCCACCATCAGCACTTCATCCTGAATTTCTAGCCTTTAAGAAACAATTCGAACACGCCCGAGATCAGAGGTGAGGAGGACACAACATCTGTCCGAATACCGGGAGTAATTGGGACCAGCGAGACCAGACACACAGGAACTCCACCAGCCCAGTGGCTCAGGTTCCTTTTGGTCCCACAACACCCAGAGGAAGCTCCACTCCCTAGCGCTCTAACATGCCCAGGATCAGAGGTGAGGAGGATGCAATATCTGCCCCAACACCAGGAGTAACTGGGACCAGCAGGACCCAGGCCAGTGGCTCAGGTTGCTTCCGGTCTGTCTGGGCCAGCCCTGAGCAGACCTTGGTCACAAATTCTACAGTCATTCCCAAAACACCCAGAGGAAGTTCCACTCTCAGGTGCTCTAACAAGCCCAGGGTCACAGGATCCCAGAATCCCAGAATCCCAGAGACAGCTTGACGCTGAGGAGTTCTGACACAATCAGGATCACAGGAAGGACAGGCTCTGGTCAGATTTAGCAAGGGCAGGTAACAGTAGAGATAGCCAGATGATGCGGGGCAAGCGTAAGGATATAAGCAAGACAAACCAAGGTTACTTGGAATCATCAGAACTTGATACTCCTACCATTGCAAGTCCTGGACACACCATCATATCGGAAAAACAAGATTCAGATATAAAATCACTTCTCATGATGATGATACAGGACTTTAAGAAAGACATAAATAACACCTTCAAAGAAATACAGGAGAACACAGGTAAACAGCTAGAAGCTCTTAAAGAGGAAACAAAAAAAATCCCTTAAAGAATTACAGGAGATCACGAGTAAACAAGTAGAAGCCCTTAAAGAGGAAACAAAAAAGCACAAACAAGCAGGTCAAGGAATTGAACAAAACCACCCAGGACCTAAAAATGGAAGTAGAAACAGTTAAGAAATCACAAAGAGAGACAACTCTGGAGATAGAAATTTTAGGAAAGAAGTCAGGAAACATAGATACAAGCATCACCAATAGAATACAAGAGATAGAAGAGAGAATCTCAGGGGTAGAAGACACCATAGAAAACACTGACACAACAGTCAAAGAAAATGCAATAAGCAAAAAGCTCCTAACCCAAAACATCCAGGAAATCCAGGACTCAATGAGAAGACCAAACCTAAGGATAATAGGTATAGAAGAGAGTGAAGACTCCCAAGGTAATGGGCCAGTAAATATCTTCAACAGAATTATAGAAGAAAACTTCCCTAACCTAAAGAAAGAGATGTCCATGAACATACAAGAAAACTACAGAACTCCAAATAGACTGGATCAGAAAATAAATTCCTTCTGTCACATAATAATAAAAACACTAAATGCACTAAACAAAGAAAGAATTTTAAAAGCAGTAAGTGAAAAAGGTCAAGTAACATATAAAGGCAGGCCTATCAGAATTACACCAGACTTCTCACCAGAGACTCTGAAAGCTAGAAGATCCTGGGCAGATGCCATACAAGAACACAAATGCCAGCCCAGCCTACTATACCCAGCAAAACTCTCAATTACCATACATAGAGAAACAAGATATTCCATGACAAAACAAAATTTACACAATATTTTTCCACAAATCCAGCCCTACAAAGGATAATAGATGGAAAACACCAACATAAAGAGCAAAACTACACCCTAGAAGAAGCAAGAAGGTAATCTTTCAACAAATCTACACAAACCTAATTCCACCTCTTACAACAAAAACGACAGGAAGTGACAATTACCTTTTCTTAATATCTTAATATGAAAATTAATATTACCAACATATCCTAATTGATTGAAATCCAAAAATATGAGGAATTAGAAATTTATTAACTGTAATCCAATGGTCTCTTTAATTTGGTAATTGGAGAAATAGGTCCAATATTATACAATCCATATGCACTTTCAGCTTGTTTGTTCGTGACAGTGTCTTCCTATGTACAACATAAGGGTCTTGAGATCTTGCTTCTCCTATCTCAGCCTCTCTATTAGTAGTATTGTTTATTGCATGTTTTTACACTATACTATGGTTTTCAGAACAGCTTGCGTATTTTAAAAGTATTTATATTCCCAAAAGAAATGTAGACAATTAAATTGGGAGGGGGTTTGTAAGAGAACAGCAAAGAGTAAGACTGAATGCTTTGCTTGACGTTTGTAACTCTTGTATCAAGTTACCACAGTAAGAGTCAAGATTTTAAGCTCTACTAAATATAAAACAAACAAGCAAACACAAACACTTCATATATTTATGTTCATTTAAGAAAATATTAGTAGTGATGTATTATTTCGAAATATACAGTTAATACATTTGGAGTTATTTAAAATTTCTATTGAGAAAAAAGTATGTATTTTCACTATTGCTGTAGACAAGTACCTACATAAGACTGTTAAATTGATTGTTGTTTTCTATCAAACAACTTTTATAATATTCATTTTATTTTATAATATTTTGTAAATTTTAAAGAATATGACAAAAAAGATATTGTAGGTATTGAAGGGGGGGTCTCTGGGAGGAGTTGGGGTACAAAAGGGAAACAAGAATGTGATTTAATTCTATTTACTTAAAATATGTTTTTAAATGTTAACAAACTCAGATAAACTGAAATGATGTAACTTTTCTCATCATAATGCAATAAAACTTAAGAAAATATTAAAAAAATAATTCAATATTTCATCAGTTTGTTTCCAATATTGATAGCTTGTCGTCCAGTGCAGTGCTTGCTGCCATGGTCGTAGCGTGCTCCGCTGTGTGATGGGCACGGGGCACTGCTGGGCGGTGGTGGAGTTAAAGGGATTGGGAAAGATGATTGGAGTCCTGCTAGAGGTCCCATACTCTGGGCACTGACTTGAGTCTCTGTTCGAGTGCTCTGCTCTGCTCTGCAGCTGGATGGGCGTCTGCATTCCAGTCCTCGGAGAATGGAGGGGAACAGCTGAGGAAGTCGCAGATTCTCAGTGCTGAGGAGTCGCAGGCGATGCTGGACACCATGCCTCCGTGGAACAAACTGGGGCCCAGAGCAGTTCAGTACGCTCTGAGGCCAAAGGGAAAGGTGGGGGGTGGGGGGGAGGTAGGGGCAGGAAGCTGTGGCCAGTTTAGGCACGGCAGGTGCAATCTGGGGGCACAGGAATTCTCAGTCCGGTCTTGCGACTGCAAGCGCCGGACCCACAGGTGTGTCTAATTGAAAGGAGGCAATATATGGTTGTAAGATATTTTATTGTAGAAAGGAGAGAGAAGAGAGGAAAGTAGGGGCCAGCTATTTCCATGTGGCCAGCATGGAGACGGGGAAGGGAGGAGGAGAAAGTAAAGATAAGAAGAGGCTAAGAGGGAAGAGAGAGAAGAAGAGGAAGAGAGGAGAAGAGGAGAAGAGAGAAGGGAGGGGCAAACTGCCCCTTATATGGTGGGCTGGGTTATCTGTCTGTGGGATGAAGCAGGCAGAATGCTGGGAGCTTGGGGTATTGTCTTCCTGATTGATAGCACAGGCTAGTGGAGTTGGAGGATATGTGGAATTAGCCTGTGTCTGGGAACATGTCTCTATTGTGTATTGTGAAATCTTTCACTGGGTCTCTGAAAGTTGAGACTCGCTCAACCAAAACACAGACTGCCTTTTCACGGTCCCACCGCTTGTCATTATACATGGAATAAATGAAAACTTATCAATCATATAAGTATATATAAAATAAGATTATTGAAACCTTAACAGGCAAATACAATGTATACATATAGAAATAGGTAAAATATGGACTGGCATGCATATAATTATCATAGATGCCAGTCTCTGTGTATAGTGCTGATTGTGGTCCTGTATGCAGAAAATCCTGGTAAGACGGAATGGCAGCCTGCTGTTTTGAATGTGTTCCTTGCCCTTAAAATAAAATTTCCAATCATAACAGATTATATTTTCTCAAAGAAATACTTTAGATAATCAAACTGAAATTTGTGGGATTGCTACACAAGATTTTCTCAATAAGTATTCTTCTGCCAAAGTATATATAGACTAGATTTCAGTTATAAAAGTTTAAAGTATTAATTCATTTTTCATGTGAGAGACAGAAATTTTTGTGTAGTATTCTGAGGTCCATTTTCAAAGTTCAGAAGTGATTTGAATCCAGAAAGAAGGGGAAAGTGTTGATATGTGATATAGGGAATATTAAAAGCCTTATATTCAGTATTTAATATACAGCACACATTATTAATGTAATTGTATAATAGAATAAATGGTTTTGTACTTAAAGCAATTAGCCACAAATATTTATATAGCATTGCTACCTACACAGCCCATATTATTAAAGTGATTATTTATTTATGGTTGGAAAAATGTAAAGAGATAATGTATTATTTCTCAATTATTTTGCCTATTATTTATATAGTGACTGAAAATTCTTTAAGAAAACCTTTTTTTTTGGGTCAGTGAAATGGTTAAACCACTTCCCACTAAGGCTGATAACATGAGTTTTTTTTCCCTTAGGACCCATGGAGTAGAACCAAACTCTGGGTGGTATAAAAGGCAAAGCAAAGAACCCACAGGGTGAATTACTTCATTTACTGGACATAAATCTGTTAACGTTTTCTATTTTTAGATTTTTTTTATTACAAAGACATGAGAATTCCAAGGACTAGCAGACTCCTCAATTTGTTTAGCATCCAGTGTTTAGTGTCCTTGGGTTGCTGCAGGTCTCCATGGAGAGCTATGACCCTGGATGTAGCAGATCTCCTGAGAGCCTTCAGACAGTGTGTTGGGTCTTCAGAGGAGCACTACTGGAAGCTCAGACTGTAAAGCTTTTCATATTCTCTGTATCATATGTCAACACTTTGCCCATCTTTCTGGATTCAAATCACGTTGAAAATGGACCTCAGAATACTACACAAAAATTTCAATATTGAGCCATTATTATATCAAACAATTCACACCCACTTGTAAATAATTGCTCCAAGGAATCAAGTGACCTCTTCCGGCTTCCAAATACAAATAAAGTCAGTTGTGCACATAGCAATACACTCAAAACCCAAACAACTCCATTCTCAATAATTACTTTGTCAGGAAAGAAAGAAAGAAATCCAACAATTTCTAGAATTCAATGAAAGTAAGGGCACAGCATACCCAAATATATAGGATACAATGAAAGTAGTTATAAGAAGAAAATTAATAGCACTAAGTTCTTCATTAAAAAATTGTAGATAACTCATACTAATGACTTAAAAGTATACCTGAAAGCTCTACAACAAAAAGAAGCAATCTCGGCCAAAGTAAGAGAGGGCAGGAAGTAGTCAAACACAAAGATAAAATCAATCAAGTAGAAACAACGAGAACAATATAAATAATCAACAAACCAAGAGCTGGTTCTCTGAGAAAATAACAAGATAGACAAATCCTTGACCCAAATAAATAAAAAGTAGACAGACAGTATCCAAATTTAAAAATCAGAAATAAAAAGGGAGACAGAACAACAGAAACGAGGAAATTCTAAAAATCATTAGATCTTACTTCAAAAGCCTGTACTGTCCAAAATTGGAAAATCTAAATAAAATGGATTTTTTTTAGACAGATACCATTTACCAAAGTAAAATCAAGATCAGGAAAACTATTTAAACACATTCTTGTAATACTTCAGGAAATAAATATAGTCATTCAATTCTCCCAACCTTTTGTTTTTACAAAACAAAACAAAACAAAACAAAACAATCAAAAAAGCTAGTGACAGATGGTTTTAATGCAGAATTTTACAAGACTTTTAAAGAAGAGATAATACCAATACTCCTCCAAATATTCCACAAAATAGAAACAGAAGGAATAATGCCAAACTCTTTATATGAGACCACAGTCACCCTGATATCTAAACCACAAAGACTCAACAAAGAAAGAGAATTTCCAACCAATTTCTCTTATGAACTTCAATGCAAAAATACATAATAAAATACTTGCATATCAAATTAAAGGATGCATTCAAAACATCATTCACCATGATCAAGTAATTTTCATCTTCAGGATGTAGGAATGTATCAATATATAAAACTCCATCAACATTATATATCACATGAATAAAGTAATAATATATTATCATCTCATTAGATGATAAAAATGTCTTTGAAAAGTCCAACATGCCTTCATGTCAAAAGTCTTGAAGTGATTATGGATACAAGGCAAGGAATGCATAGCAAGCAGATGACCAACATTAAAGTAAATGGAGAGAAACTGAAAGCAATTCCACTAAAATCAGGAACAAGACGAGGCTGCACACTCCCTCCATATCTATTCAAAACAGTACTTGAAGTTCTTACTAGAGCAAAAAGACAAGAAGACAAAAAACCAAAATTGTATATGGCAAGGGGATGTAAATTAGAAAAAAATGAAGTGAAGATATCACTATTCAAGGATGGATGATATAATCATATACACGTGTGAGCCTTAAGCTCTACCAGGGACGCCCCATAGCTACTAAACACCTCCAGCACAGTGGCAGGATACAAAATTATCTTTAAAAAAAAAAAAATCAGCTGCCCTCCTTCATATAAACAATAAACAGGCCATGAAAGAAACTAGAGAAACCACACCCTTTGCAATAGCCCCAAATAATATAAAATACCTTGGTGTAACTTGAACCATGCCATTAAAAGATCTACACAACAAGAACTTCAACTTTCTGAAAAACAAAATTGAGGAAGTCTTTGAAAGATGGAAAGGTCTTACATACACATGAATTGGTAGGATTAAACAGTATTCATTCACCGATAATTTCATACTTCTATATGATGTATACAACTCTTCATTCCACTGATGACAATTCTTCTTTCCCAACATGCATCTCAGCCCCAAGGACACTGCCGAGAAGCCTATGGGAAATGTGGTCCATGTTGGGGACATGAGCAGTTCTAGAACGATTAATAAAGTGATTCATTACAGTATTTAACCTTCTTGTTTGTTTATTCTGAGATATTGTATCATGTTAATTATGTTATATTTTATTTTTTTAGGGAATGGTAAATGAACTTGTTTCCCTGATTTCTTCCAAAGTTTGTTTGTCATCAGTGTGGCCACAGGGAGCACATCAGAGATGACCATTTAGACACAGTGTACAGCCAACTGAAAAGTTTTATTATGGTGGGCTGTAAGGCCACCAAATTATATATGGGTACCGTAGTATAGCCCCATATGTTCAGAACGCAATTTCCCCCCAAAACATTCTGACTGAAGTTTCTCCTATCTCTTCACTTTTATTTCCTCCCATTTCATCTCTCCTCTTTTTCAGATCCACTAGTCTTCGATTTCTCTTAATAAAAAAGAAAAACAGGGGTGAATGGCGGGAGAGCATGGCCAGGGCTTTAGTGCAGGGCGGGCCATTGGTGACGCATGCCAGGGCCAGGGAGCCGGCGCCCGCGATTCCACCATTAGCGAGGCCTCACACCCAGCGTCCCCGCTTCCTCCTCTAGGAGGCGGGTCGGCCCCGCCCCTGCGCCCCGGGTCGCTTGCCCGCGGCCCCGCCTACCTCCTACTCCTGGCCTCCCTCGGCGCAGCGCACTCCCTGCCCGCCCGCAGCCTGACACGCAGCGCCGTCCCTCAGTCTCCCGCGGTCGCCTCCCCAGGCATGGCACAGGGCCTCACCGCACTATGGTAGCAGCGAGACACAGCACGCTCGACTTCACGCTCGGCGCCAAAGCTGATGGTGAGGTCATTCTGAAAGGCCTTCAGTCCATTTTTCAGGAGCAGGGGATGACAGAGTCAGTGCACACCTGGCAGGACCATGGATATTTAGCAACTTACACTAACAAAAATGGCAGCTTTGCCAATTTGAGAATTTATCCACATGGATTGGTGTTGCTGGACCTTCAGAGTTACGACAGTGATGTGCAAGGCAAACAAGAAACTGACAGCCTTTTGAACAAAACAGAAGAAAAAATGAAAGAATTGAGTCAAGACAGTACTGGATGGGTGAAGCGATTACCACCCATAGTTCGAGGAGGGGCCATTGACAGATACTGGCCTACTGCAGATGGGCGCCTGGTTGAGTATGACATAGATGAAGTGGTGTATGATGAAGATTCACCCTATCAGAACATTAAAATTCTACACTCAAAACAGTTTGGAAATATTCTCATCCTCAGCGGGGATGTTAGTTTGGCAGAGAGTGACTTGACATATACCCGGGCCATCATGGGCAGTGGTAAAGAAGACTACACTGGCAAAGATGTACTGATTCTGGGAGGTGGCGATGGAGGCATATTATGTGAAATTGTCAAACTGACACCAAAGGTGGTCACTATGGTAGAGATTGACCTAATGGTAATTGATGGATGTAAGAAATACATTCGGAGAACATGTGGAGATGTCTTAGACATTCTTAAAGGAGACTGCTATCAGGTTCTTATAGAAGACTGTACCCCAGTACTGAAGAGGTACGCCAAAGAAGGGAGAGAGAGTTTGATTATGTGATTAATGATTTGACAGCTGTCCCTATCTCTACATCTCCAGAAGAAGATTCTACATGGGAGTTCCTCCGACTGATTCTCTGAACCTGTCAATGAAGGTTCTGAAACAGGATGGAAAATACTTCCCACAGGGGAACTGTGTCAACTTGACTAAAGCCCTGTCGCTCTATGAAGAACAGCTGGGGTGGCTGTATTGTCCTGTCGAATTCTCAAAAGAGATTGTCTGTGTCCCTTCATACTTGGAATTATGGGTATTTTACACTGTTTGGAAGAAAGCTAAGCTTTAAAGATGAGCATCCCCTGAATGATGTGTGCTGCAAGCCACCTCCCTGACCTCCGTATGCTGTATATGCCATCAAATGAGTTCATGACTTCCTTCACGTGGTTTTCATTTTTAATTATTATTTTTAATTTAAAAAAGCCAATGGGGAAAATGTATATTTTGATGAGTTAGGGTGTTAATTTTTAAAAGTCAGCCGAAGGACAATTAGACAGCCCAGCAAAGACTTCGGAGTGCACTGGCCCCCCTAGAATGTGATTTTTATTATCTTTTTTTTCTTCTGTGTGGAGTTTGGGCTTTCGTTTTGGTTTCAGTAGACCTTTAATTTGGACATGTGGAGGAATGAACATCATTGTTTTGTTCCAGAGAGAAGTTCCTGATAGTGTTTCTCCCCTAAATTTACCTAGACATTAAAATTTGGTGCTTTTAAAGGTTTAAAAAGAGTAATTAGCAGTGCTTCAATTAAAATGACAAAGGAGACCAAAAAATAAAAAAATAAAAAAAAGAAAAACAGGCTTCCTAGGGATATTCACATTACACTTAGCACTTTCTGATGGGAAAAAAAAAAACAAACTTGTCCCACAGGGATCATTCATACTATGGATGCAGATCAGAAGTTTATGAACATCTCTGAATTTCAGATTCCCTTACTGGGCTTGTCCTGTAGTCAGTGATGCTTGCTTTTTACGTCTCTAACAGAGGTGCCACATACTTTTTCATATTCTATCCACATTTTTAGATGTTATGAAGGATCCTCCAATTAGCAATGTAAAACTTGTAGTTGAGAGATGATGTACAGTGCAGATTCAATTCCCAACTTTAGGGTCACTTGCTCCCTTTTCTAGAAATGTCTGTGAGTTGTTCGGATGCCCTCTTTTGATGCTCTGATGAATAGAGTAGTCATACTGACAAAAAGTTAGCAAAGATCAACTGGAGTTAAATCAAAACAGGTAAAATGAGATCTATCTTTAGGACACTCTACTCAAACAGTCTGGAACACATTTTCTTCAAAGCAGACCATAGGATTCGGGCTAAAATAAATCTCACATTAGGGCACAGAAAAAGTATCAACAAATATGAGTAACTTGAAATAACTTCTTATATTCTGGGGATACAGACAAAGGGATAAAGATAGAAATTGACTGAAAGAGAAATGCCAGAAAATATAAAGACATGTGAAGAATAAACAGCACACTAATGAATACCAGATTGTTCAGAGAAGAAATTAAGATAGAACTGAAAATGTCTTTTAATTGGTTGAAAATAAATCACAAAATGTCAGAATCTACGGGATATAATAAAGGCCACCCTTGTGGGTACATTTGCAGTTCCAAATGCCTAAGTTACAAAGCAAGGGAGATAACAAACAGGTAGCTTAATGTATCTTAAGACACCATAGATGTGAGAACAAACTAATATAGACAACTTATGTCTTGGCATGAAAAAGTGTACACAGACAACAAATCCACAATAATGATATAAAGAGTAGATGAAATAAAGAAAGATTATTCTCTTGAAAATAGATACAAATATCAAATCCTTAACTAAATTGAACAAAAGAAAGTGCTAGTAGATGCAAACTATTGGGATTAGAAGTGAAAATAGAGTAACTAATAGAAACATCATGAATCCCAACCCTCCTAGAGGCATACCTTAAAAAGTTGTATTGCACTAATTCAGGAAATATGACATAAATTGATGAATTTCCAAAAGGAAGTTATGATATATCACTGGATAGATATGTGGTTAAAAAATGCGATTGAAACAGGCATAAAGTATTTCAACTACTAGGGAGATGGATCAACAAGAGCACTGGGTGATCTTCTACAGGACCTGGATTTTGTTCCCAGTGCTCACATGGCAGCTGACAATCATCTATAACTCCAGGTCTAAATGAATCTGAAATGATCTTTTGGTGTATATGCCTAGAATGCACAACCATGCACTCAGGAAAACTTCAGTATGCATAACATAGAAAAAACCTGTAATAAAACTAACAAGAAAACAGACAACAAAATACAAGCTAATGAATTTATCAGAGAATTTTTCTATATCTTAATTTTATATTTAAAATTTTGTTTTATTCAGGTGTAGTGGCCAACAGCTTAGTCCAAGCTATTGGAAGGCAGAGGAACATGAGTCTATATGAATTTGAGGCAAGGCTGATATAGAGAATGAGTTCTAGGACAGCCAGACCTACATAGAGAAACCCTGCCTTGAAAAACTCCACCCCCCAATTGTTTTACTGCATATATACATGTGCTTGGCTCATATTTATGTCTTGTAATATGTTCATGTCTGGTGCTTGTAGATATCAGAACAGTGTCTTGTGTGCTCCAGAAATGGGGTTACAGATAGCTATAAGCCACCATGTGTATGTTGGGAAGCAAATCCTACTATTATCCTTGAAAAACAGCCAGTGCTCTTAACTACTAAGCCATCTCACTAATTCTTGTAGAAGATCTCAATTATTCTCAAATTATTCTATAAATTCCACAGAGCTAGCATCACACTGATAGCAAAGCTAGAAAGATACACAATAAAGAAGAAAATTATAGGCTGGGGGTGGTGGCACATGTTTTTAATCATGCCAAGACTTGAGAGGTAGAGACAGGTGGACCTCTGTGAGTTTGAGATCAGCCTTACAAAATATGTCTAGGAAAGCCAGGGCTTTTTTTTTTTTTTAACAGAGAAACTCTGTCTTGAAAAACCACACACACACACACACACACACACACACACACACACACACACACTTATACACTATATACATATTTGGCTTCCTGATTAACATAGACAAATAATTACAGTAAAACATTTTTAAAAACATATTTTAATAACAAATCAATTTTTACAAATTTAACAAAAAGGGATGAACTTGAAAGAAATAAAAGGGTAAAGGATGGTTAGGTGTTTAGACTAAAACAGAGAAGTGAATACAGAGTCAGAGGGATTGGTTACACCTGCACTCCTGATATTACCATAATTTACATATTGTCTACAAATTTGTTTTTCAGGGTGACAGTTGCCATTGTGTAATAAAACAAGGTCCTAAGTTTGCAATACCTTAGTATGGGGCTTATTACACAATGACCTGGTATAGAATAATCTTCATGAAAACTTCCATCAAGTACAAAGGAATTAGATTTCTTTAGAATAAAACATATATGAAAAGAAAGTATGACAAATTTGTGAAATGTTGTTACTTCAGAAACAAAGTGATGTATTGACACAAATTTGCTGTATTGAATGTTAAAACATACAAATATTTCAGAGGCAAAGTTTACATATATGAATTGAATCTGTTCATCAGCACATGTAATTGATAAAGGAAATAAATCCTTGTGAAATACAGTTGTCAAGTTAATAAAATATGTGAATGATTAAAGAGGGAGAACTCACAAATAAGGATTTCAAAATCAAACTAAATAAAGAAAAATGATAGTGAGTACAGGAGTTAGACTATAAACACAGTATATATTTCAACATAAAAAAGGGATTAGCCTAATATTGACTAAAAAAAATAGCCTGTGGCATCAACTACCACATTATAATTTTATATGTGAGTTTTTAGATGCTGAAGAATAATAAGCCTTCAAATTTGTCGTTCAATTTAAGAAACAAAGAAGCTAGTCTTTAAGAAGGTTTTTTTCTCCTAGCATATGTATTGTCCCTGATATAACAGAGTGAGTTCCTTTCTGGCCTTAATAATATGATGTAGCACTTGGGGGCAAAGATGATGCCTAAGAGTGAGGCACTGGAAGCCAAGATAGAGAAGACTTCCATAGCCACCATGATCTTCCCCTTGGTGCTGTGGTAGACAGGTAGGAATGTGACCCAGACACTGCAGAACACCAGCATGCTGAAAGCCAAGATCTTGGCTTCATTGAATGTGTCAGGTAGATTTCTGGACAAGAAAGCCATAAAGTAGCTCCCTAGGGCCAGTGCTCCCAGGTACCCCAGAGTGCAATGGAAAGCAATAGCAGAGCCTTTGTTGCAAATGATGATGATGTGTCCATGCTCTGAGTGAGCATCTTTATCAATAAAGGGAGGAGATGTTGTCAGCCAAATTCCAGAAAGAACAACTTGGATGAGGATACAGATGGGAATAATGTAATTAGGGGCCCTTGATATCAGCAGCCATCTCCTCATTCTTCCTGGAGCAGTGATCTTGAAGGCTATAACTACAGTGATAGTTTTGGCCAACACGGTGGAAAGAGCCACTGTGAAGAGAAGCCCAAAAATGTTTTGCTGCAGGACACAGGTGACTGTGCTAGGATGGCCAATGAAGAGCAAGGGACAGAGAAAACAGAGTGTCAGAGTGATGAGCAGGGTGTAACTAAGGGCCAGGTTATTGGCTTTGACAATGGGGGTGTCTCTGTTCTTCAGAAACACCATAAGAACAACAGCTGTGAGTGAGGAAAAGCCCAGAGACATGAAGCTGAGTGTCTTCCCTAAGGGGTCATCATAGGCCAGAAATGTCACAGTTTTGTGTAGGCAGTGTATCTTCTCTGGGTTTGCATAGTGAGTTTCTGGACACTTCACACACTGATCCACATCTGGCAGAAATGAAGTTTATAGTGAGCATATACTCTGGTTTTCCCTTTTATCCTAAGACATTTCTCAGCTCCAGCACAGTGCACCATTATCAGAACCATCTTGCTTTGTTTATGATGCAAATATAAAAACATTTTCCAGATAATATTTCTAAACTCAATATTCTTTTACTTCATGCTGATATAAATTAAACAGCCCCAATGGATCTTCATCTGTTCTTACCCACATGGTACTCTTGCATTTAGTGACACATTAGTTGTATCTGCTTTAGAAGACATCAAAACACTAAATACACCATATGAACCTAATTTGGCTCTAACCAAGTAAGTGACTTTAACCAAGCAAATGAAAGATCTGTGTAACAAGAACTTCAAAACTCTATGGAAAGAAATCTAAGAAGACCTCAGAAGATGGAAAGATCTCCTATGTCTACGGATTGGCAGTATTTACATGGTAGAAATGGCCATCTTACCAAAAGCAATCTACAAATTCAATGCACTCCCTATCAAAATTCCAAATTGATTCTTCACAGGGATAGAAAGAGCAATTCTCAAATTCACTTGGAATAACAAACAAGCCAGGACAGCAAAAACTATTCTCAACAATAATTGAACTTCTGGGGGAATCACCATTCCTGACCTCAAACTATACTATAGAGCAATAGTGATAAAACAGGATGTTATTGGTACAGAGACAGACAAATAGATCAATGAAACAGAATTGAAGACCCAGAAATAAATGCACTTATGATCACCTGATCTTGGTCAAAGAGGTCAAAACCATACAGTGGAAAAAAGACAGCATTTTCAACAAGCGGTGCTGGCTCATGTGGCTGTCAACATGTAGAAGAATGCAAACTGATCCATTCCTATCTACTCGTACAAAGCCTAAGTCCAAGTGGATCAAGGATCTCCACATAAAACCAGATACACTGAGTCTAATAGAAGAGAAAGTGTAAAAGAACCTGAAACACATGTGCACAGGGGAAAATTTCCTGAAAAGAACACCAATGGCCCAGGCTCTTAGATCAACTATAAACAAATGGGATCTCATAAAATTGAAAAGCTTCTGTAAGGCAAAAGACACTGTCATCAGGACAAAATGGCCACCTACAGATTGGGAAAAGACTTTACCAACCCTACATTCCATAGAGGGATATTATCCAATATATACAAAGAATTCAAGAAGTTAGACTCAAGAGAACAAAATAACCCTATTAAAAATGGGATACAGAGTTAAACAAAGAATTCTCAACTGAAGAATTTTGAGTGGCTGAGAAGCACTTAAAGGAATGTTCAACATCATTAGTCATCAGAGAAATGCAAATCAAAATGACCCAATCAGAGTGGCTCAGATCAAAAACTCAGGTGACAGCAGATGTTGACAAGGATGTGGAGAAAGAATAAGCCTCTATTGCTGGCAGGATTGCAAGCGGGTACAACCACTCTGGAAATCAGTGGCATTTCCTCAGACATTGGAAATAGTTCTACCTGAGGACCCAGTTATACTGCTTCTTGATATATATTCAAAAGATGGTCCAAGAAATATCCCACAAAAGGGGAGATCGAATCTATAGAGGCCATATCCAGTGGATAGGCATGGCCCTTGGTTAAGGGATGGGGCCACCCATCCAACTCAAAAATTTTAACCCAAAAATGTTCCTATCTAAGGGAAATGCAGGGACAAAGAGTGGAGCAAAGACTGAAGGAAAGGCCATCTAGTGACTGCCCCAACTAGGGATCCATCCCATCTACAGACACCAAATCACAATATTATTGATGATGCCAAGAAATGATTGCTGATAGGAGCCTAGGATGGCAGTCCCCTGAGAGGCTCTGCCAGAACCTGACCAATACAGATGTGGATGCTTGTAGCCAATCATCAGAGTAAGCACAGGGATCCCAATGGAGGACTTAGGGGAAGGACTGAGGAGCTGAAAGGGTTCACAACCCCATAGCAAGAACAACAATATTAATTAACCGGAACCCCCAGGGTTCTCAGGAACCAAACTACCAACCTAGGAATACATATGGAGGGACTGACCTATGACTCCAGCTGCATATGTAGTAGAATATTGACTTATCTGGCATCAATGGGAGGGGAGGCCCTTGGTTCTGTGGATGTTCAATGCTCCAGCATAGGGAGATGCTGGAGCGGAGAGGCAGAATTGGGTGGGTAGGTGTGGGAAAACTCTCAGAGAAGCAAGGATAGGGGGATGGGCTGGGGGCTTACTGGTGGCAAACTGGGAAGGGGGACATTTGAAATATGAATAAATAAATTAATCAATAAAAAAACCAACCAACCAACCAAAACCCACAAATGATCATTCATCTTGATCAAGTAGGCTTCATTCCAGGGATGCAAAGTTGGTTCATTGTATTAACTCCATTAATGTAATCCACTATATAAACAAACTCAAAAAATCACATGATGATCTCATTAGATGGTGAAAAAGCATTTGATGGATTACAATAGTCTTCATGTTAAAAGTATTGGAGACGTCAGGAATTCAAGGCCCAAATCTAAACATAATAAAAGCAATATACAGCAAACCAACAGCCAATATCAAATTAAATGGCAAGATATTTGAAACAATCCCAGGATGCTCATGCTCCCCTTATCTAGTTAATATAGTACTCGAAGTTCTAGCAATAATAAGACAACAAAAGGAGATCAAGGGGATACAAATTGGCAAAGAAGAAGTTAAGGTATCACTACTTGCAGATGATATGATAGTATACATAAGCAACCCCAAAATTCTACCAGAGAACTTCTACAGCTGATAAATAACTTCAGCAAAGTGGCTAGATATAAAATTAACTCAAACATACTTATACAAGTGATCAATGGGCTGAGAAAGAAAATAGCAAAACAATATCCTTCAGAGTAGCCACAAATAATATAAAATATCTTGGAGGTAACTCTAACCAAATATGTGAAAGAACTGTATGACAAAAACTTCAAGTCTCTCCAGATAAAAATTGAAGAAGGTCTCAGAAAATTGAGGAAACTCCTATGCTCATGGATTGGTAGGATTAACATAATAAAAATGGCCATTATACCAAAAGCAATCTACAGATTTAATGCAATCAGCATCAAAATTCCAATGCAATTCTTCACAGACATGGAAAGAGCAATCCTCAATTTCATATGGAAAACCAAAAAACCCAGGATAGCAAAAACAATTCTCAATAATAAAAGAACAGCTAGGGGAAATCACCATCCCTGACCACAAGCTATACTACAAAGCAATAGTCATAAAAAACTGCATAGTATTGGTACAGAGACAGACAGGTAGGTCAATGAAATAGAATTGAAAACTTAGAAATAAAATCACAGATTTAAGTATTCTTGATCTTTGACAAGGAAGCCAAAATATACAATAAAAAAGCATCGTCAATAAATGATGCTGGTCTAACTGGTAAACAGTATGTAGAGAAATAAAAATAGAACTATATTTGTACAAAGCTCAAGTCCAAGTGGATCAAAGACCTCAACGTAAAACCAGATACACTGAATCTAATAGAAGTTAGGAAAGAGCCTTGAACTCATGGGCATGGGGGGTAATTTCCTAAACAGAACTCAAATGGCTTACATTCTAGGATCAAGAATTGATAAATGGGATCTCATGAAACTGAAAAACTTCTGTAAGGCAAAGGACATGGTCAATAGGATATATCAACAAATCTGTAGATTGGGAAAAAATTTGTACAAATCCTACATCTGATAGAGGGGTAATATCTCAAATCTATAAAGAACTGAAGAAGCTAATCTCCAAAAAACCAAACAACTCAATCTAAAAATGGGGTATAGAGTTAAACAGAGAATTCTTGACAGAGCAATCTCAAATGGCTGAGAAGCACCTAAAGAAATGTTGAAAGAAAAACAAACAAACACAGAAACAAAAGAAATGCTGAAAGTCTTTAGTTATCAGGGAAATGCAAATCAAAATGACCCTGAGATTCTATCTTACACCAATCAGATTGGCTAAGATCAAAAACTCAGGTGAGAGCACATGTTGGCAAAATTGTGCAGAAAGAGAAACACTCTTCCATTGCTGGTCTGATTGCAAAGTGGTACAGCCACTCTGGAAATCAATCTGGAGGTTTCTCAGAAATTTGGAAATAGATCTACTTGAAGACCCAGCTGTATCACTCCTGGGCATATACCCAAATGATACCCCACCGTGCCACAGGTGCACTTGCTCTACTATGTCCGTAGTGGCCTTATTTGTGATAGCCAGAAGCTGGAAACAACCCAGATGTCCCACAAGGGAAGAATGGATACAGAAAATGTGGTTCATTTACACTTGGAATAATATTAGCTGAATAATAACATTCAGCTATTAAGAATGAGCATATCATGAATTTTACAGGCAAATGGATGAAATTAGAATATATCATCCTGAGTGAGGTAACTCAGGCCCAAAGGACAAGCATCATATGTACTCACTAATAAGTACATATTAGTCAAAAAAGTACAGAATACCTAGGATACAATCCACAGTACTCAAGAAGGTTAACAAGCCAAAGGGCCCAAGTAAGAATGCTTCAATCCTACTCAGGAGGGAAAAGAAAGCAGAGGGTGTGGGGGTGTGTGCACCTGGATATAATAGAAGACAGGGAGAAGAAAGGGGAACATGATCAGATAATAGGGGCGGGAGACAGGAGCGAAGGCCGAGGTCCAGCAGCATGAATCAAAATACACAACCTTGGGAGGTGGGTGGTAGGAGGTAGGAGATGGGAAGACCCTCTAGAATGTACCAGAGACCTGGGCAGAGATACCTTAGATGAAATACCCGACAGCTGGGAAAGGGAACTTATAGATTCTACCTCCAGAAGAAAGACAGAGCACCAAGTGGAATGATTGTGTTTCCATTCCACAGTCAAAAACCCAGAATTGTTCCTAAAAGAACTACAGAGACAAAAATGACTGAGGGAAAGGAAGTCTAGTGACTGGCCCAAATTGGAACCCATCTCAAATAGATGCTCTAAGGCCTGACACTATTAATGATTCTCTGGTGTACTGACAGACAGGAGCCTAGCATGGCTGCCCTCCGAGAGGTCCAACAAATAGCTGACTGAGACAGATGCAGATGAGTCACATTGACTCAGTGGACTGAAGTTGGGGACCCCTGTGGTTGAATGAGAGAAAGTCTGGCAGAACTTATGGAGGAGGGCAACCCCATAGGAAGACCAAGAGTCTCAATTAACCTGGACCCCTGTGATCTCTCAGACACTGAGCCACCAACCAGGGAGCATACACTAGCTGGTTTCATGCCCCGGACACATATACAGCAGAAGACTGCCCAGTCTGTCCTCAGTGAGAGAAGCACTTAACCCTTAAGAGAGTTGAGGCCCCAGGGAATGGGGAGGACTGGTAAGTTGTATGTGTGTGGGTGAGTGGGCATGGTACATCCTCTTGGAGACAGGGGAAGAGGACTGAGATGAAGATGTGTAGGAGGGCAGAATGGTACGGGGTGGGTGTGGGTGTGGGTGTGGGTGTGGGTGTTGGGGGAGTGGTGATAAGGAGTGGACTGTAAAAAAGATTAAAGATAAAAAAAGAAAGCTAAGAAACAAACCAATGCACAAGCATACAAACAGGCAAAGGAAATTGTTCAAGACTTGAAAATGGAAATAAAGCAATCAAGAAACCATAAGAAGGGATTTCTGGAAATGAAAAATTTAGGTGGATGAACAGGAATTACAGGTGCAAGTATCACCAACAGAATACAAAAGATGGTAAAAAGAATCTCAGGGGTTGAAAATGTTATAGAAAAAAAGTTCATTACTCAGTGAAAATATTCAATCTAAAAAATTCCTAACATGGAACATCCAGGAAATCTGGGACATTATGAAAAGACCAAACCTAAAAATAATAGGTATACAAGAAAAAGATTTCCAGTTGAAAAACCCAGCAAACACATTTAATGAAATTATAGAAGAAAGATTTCCTAACCTAAGAAGGTTATAAAGGTACAAGAAGCTTGCAGAACATCAAGTGATTGGATAAGAAAAGGAAGTTCCTAAGCCACATATCAATCAAAACACTAAATTTACAGAGGAAAGAAAGAATATTAAAAGCTTCAAGGGGAAAAGACAAAGTAATATATAATGACAAACCTATTAGCATTATACCTAACTTCTCAAAGGAGATCCTAAAAGCCAGAAGGGCTTGGAAAGGTATCTTGCAAATCCTAAGAGACCAAAGATGCCAGCCCATACTACCACAGCTAACAAAACTTTTAATCACCATAGCTGGAGAGATCAGGATATTCTATGTCAAAACCAATTTCAACAATATTGTTCCTCTGACCCAGCCATACAGAAAAAAGTAGAAGGGAAACTCCAACCCAATGAGGATAACTATACTCAAGAAAACACAAAAAATAAATAATTTCAATGGATACTCTAAAAGCCAGAAGGGCCTGCTCTCAGAGACCACAGATGCCAATTAGCAAAGCTTTCAGTTACTGTAGATGGAGAAACAAGGTATTTCACGACAAAGTCAAATTTAAACTATATCTATCTTTAAATACACTCCTACAGAAAGCTCTAGGAAGGAAACTTCAACTCAAGGAGACTAACTACACCCATGAAAACACAAGCAATAAATAATTTCACATCAGCAAAACCAAAGAAAGGGAAACACACACACACACACACACACACACACACACACACACACACACACACACACACAGAGAGAGAGAGAGAGAGAGAGAGAGAGAGAGAGAGAGAGAGAGAGCATCCATTCTTCTATTGCACACAAGAAACACACCTGAACATCAAAGATAGGCTTTACCTCAGAGGAAAGATTTGGACAAAGTTTTTTCAAGCAAATGGACCCAAGAAGCAAATGGGTATAACTATTCTAGTATCTAACAAAATAGACTTAAATCTAAATTTAATCAAAGAGATGGAGAAAGACATTTCATACTCATCAAAGAAAAAAATCCATCAAGATGATGTCTCAATTTTAAGTATCTATGTCCCAAATGCAAGAGTACCCACATTTGTAAAAGAAATATTACCAAAACATAAATCACATATTAGATCTCACACACATTAATAGTGAGAGACTTCAATATCCTACTCTTACCAGTGAATAAAAATTAAACAAAGAAATAATAGAGTTCAAAGACATTATAGATTAAAAGGAACTAATGGATATCTTCAGAATATTTTACTCAAACCAAAAAGAACACACCTTTTTCTCAGCATGTCACAAAACATTCTCAAAAATTGACAACATACTTAGTCATAATGTAAGTCTCAACAGATTGAAGAAAATTGAAATATCCTCCTGTACCCTATCAGACCATTATGATTTAAGATAGACTTCAACAGCAACAGAAGCAACAGAAATCTTATAAACTCATGAAATCCAAACAACTCACCACTGTGGGGTGTAGACAGAAGTAAAGAAAAAAATTAAGAATTACAAAGAATTTATTGAAAATTAAGGCACATACCCAAACTTATGGGACAGAATGAAAGCCAAGCTAAAAGGAAAGTTCATAGCATTAAGTGGTTTAATAAGGAAAGTGGAGAGATTTCAAAATAACAACTAAACAGTACACGTGGAAGCTCTAAGCAAAAGGAAGGAAAAATACCCAAGAAGAGAAGATGGCAGAAAATCATCAAACATAGGGCTGAGATCAATAAAATAGCAACAAAGAGAACAATATAAAGAATCAATCAAATTAAGCATTGGTTCTTTGAGAAAAGTCAACAAGATAGACAGATCCTTTTCTAAACTGAAAGAGAGAATATTTGAATTAACAAAATCAGAAATGAAAAGGGGGCTATAACAAGAGACCTTGAAAGGGAAATACTCAATTTCGTATGGAAAACAAAAATCTCATGTAAATAAAACAACCCTGAATAATAAAAGAACTTCAAAGGTATAACTATTCCTGATTTCAAGATGTACCTTAGAAGCATAGAAATAAAAACTTCATGGTGTTGGCATAAAAATAGACATATTGATCAATGGAATTGAGCTGAAGTCTTAGACATAAATCTACTTATGCAAGGATAAAAATACAAAAGGGAAAAAGAAAGAATCTTCAACAAATGGTGCTCATCTAACTGGATGTCTGCATGTAGAAGAATGGATAATCAATCAATCAATCAATCAATCAACAAATCTATATTTATCACCTTGCACAAAACTCAAGTCCAAGCAGATCAAAGACCTCAATGTAAAATCTGATGCATTAAACCTGATAAAAGAGAAATTGGAGAATAGTCTTGAACATGTTTTAGTACTTTGGATGACTTTTTGAGCAGAACAATGATAACACTGGTACTAAGATCAACAATTAATAAATGGGAACTCATGAAACTGAAAGGTTACTATAAGGCAGAGTACACTGTCAATAGGACAAAGTATCAGCCTACAGAATGGGAAAAGTTTGTCATCATCTCCACATCCGACAGAGGGCTAATATCCAAAATATATCAAGAACTCAAAAACCTAGATATTAATAGACCAAGCAATTCAATTAAAAATTATCAGTGAAAAGAAAGACATAACAATGGACTCTGAGGAAATTCAAAGAATCCATATTTTCCACCCTAAACACATCTTACGTCCAACTTGGTCAAAGACCTCAACAAAAAACTAGATATACTAAATATAACACACTAAAAGTGGGGACTAGTCCTGAATTCATTGGTACAGGAGACAACTTCCTGAACAGAACACCAATGCTTCAGGCACTAAAGACAATAATTAACAAATGTGACCTTGTGAAACTGTAAAGCTTCTGGAAGGCAAAACCCACCATCATTAGCACAGAACAAGAGCCTACAAACTGAGAAAAAAAACTTCATTAACCCTCCACTGATAGAGGTCTAATATCCAAAATTTAAAAAGAACTCAAGAACTTAAGACACCAACAACCCAAATAAATCAATTAAAAAGTGGGCTAAAGAGCTAAACAGAATTCTTTACAGAGGAATCTTGAATGGTGAAGAAGCACCCAGAGAAATGTTTAATGTCCCTAGTCATCAGGGAGATGCAAATCAAAAAGACTCAGAAATTTTACCCTGCACCCATAGGAATGGATATGATCAAAACCCCAAAGGACAGAACATGCTGGAAGAATTATGGAGCAAAGTGAACACTTCTCTGCTTGTGGGAGTACAAACTTGTACAACCACTCTGGAAATCAATTTGGCAGTGTCTTGGAACATTTGAAATAGTTCTACCCCAAGACGTAGCTATACCACTGCTAAGCATGTATCCAAAAGATGCTCCAACATCCCACAAGGGCACTTGCTCATCTATGTTCATAGGAGATTTCTTCTTAATATCCAGAAACTGCCCCAACTGAAGAATGGATAAAGTGTGATTAATATTCACAGTGGAATACTACTCAGACATTAAAAACAAGGACATCATGAATTTTGCAGGCAAATGAATGGAACTAGAAAAGGTCATTATGAAGACGGTAGCCCATAACCAAGTCTCACTTATAAGTGGATATTAGCCGTAAAGTACAGGATAACAATGCTATAATCAACAGGCCCAAAGAAGCCAAAAAATACTGAGGGCCAATTGAGTATGGTTAAATCTTTCTCAGAAGGGAAAATAAAATAGATATTGGAAGTCAATGTCAGGAGGGAACTGTGTGGAAGAGGGGATAAGGAAGGGAGCAGGATGGGGGAAATCATGTATAGGGAGAGTAGGAGAGAGTAGAGAGATCAGCAATGGGAGGTAAATCTCTAGGGGAACTAGCAACCTGGGATGGAGGGAGACCCCATAGGATCTCTTGGGGCAACTTTAGCTGAGAGCAGTGGGGGATATAGATCCTGAAGTAGCCATTCTGTGTAACCAGGCCAGACTTGCAGTGGAGGGATAAGGTGAGCAACTCACTCTCAAAAACCTAGACACAAAACGGTTCCTGCTTACAATGTGCTGGGCCAGAGACCAAGCAGAGACAGAGGGTATTGCCAGCCAATGACTGCAAAATTGAGACCAATGCCATGGGTAAGAACCAATCCTCGACAGTATTAATGATACTCTGATATGCTTGCAGTCAGGAACTTAGCGTAACTTCCCTCTGAGAGGCTTCATCCAGCAACCAACGGAAAGAAATGCAGAGACTCACCCCTAAACATTAGATGAAACTTGGGGTGTCTTATGGAAGAATTGAGAAAAGGATTAAAGGACCAGCAGAGGACAGGGACCCCACAGGAAGATCAACAGAGTCACCTAACCTGGACCCTTGGGAGTTCCCAGAGACTGAATCACTAATCAGAAAGAAAGCATGGACTGGACCTAGACCCCCTGCTCATGCGTAGCAGATAAGCAGCTTGGTCTTCATGTGGATCCTTCAACAAATGGAGCAGGGGTTGTCCCTGAGCCTGCTGTCTGCCTGCCTGTGGATCCCTTGCCCCTAAATAGCCTTCTCTGACTGGTCTCAGAGGATGTGCCTAGTCTAGCAATGACTTGATGTATGGGAATACTTTGAGGATAGGAAGGGCTGATATTGGGTTGTGAAGTGAATAAAGAAATAAAATTTAAAAATCACATAAAATGATATACAGATGTAAATAGCAAATTCCCAACAGCAGAATCTCAAATGGCTGAGAAATACTTAAAGAAAATGTCAATATCCTTAGCCATCAGGGTACTATTAATAAAAATGTTTTTGAAAATCCATCTTATGTCTATCAGAATGGCTAAGATCAATGACACAAGTGACTACTTCTGTTATCAGTGTTGTAGAGCCGGAAGAACACTCTACTATTGCTCGTGGAATTGCATCCTTACACAGCCATTATGGAAGTCAATACTGTGGTTCATCAGAAAATTGGTACTTGACCTACCTCAAGACCCAGCTAGACCACTTTTGGGAGTAAACTCAAAAGATGCCCAATCCTTACCAAAAGGACATTTGATCAAGTATGATCACAGTGGCTTTTAAAATAATAGCCAGAAACTGGAAGCAACCTGGATATCTCTGAACTCATGAATGAATAAAGACATTTTCAGTTATAGAGATGAAACTAGAAAAATCTATTCTGAGTCAGGTAACCCAGACCCAAAAAGTCAAACAAGATATGTCATCATTTATACATGGATATTAGTTAAGCAAATAAGGATCGCACTGCAGTCCACAGACCCAGAGAGGTTGAGTAACATGAATGGCTCAAGGGAGGATGCATGGATCTCCCTGAAAAAGGAAAATAGAAAAGAATTTGTGGGTGGACTGGGGGGTGGGTAGGAACAGAAAGGATACAATGGAGGAAGGATAGAAGGAGAAAGTATAGGTAGAGCCACCTGCAAAGATGAACATTTAGGGGATTATGTAGTGTCACACAGAACTCATCTACTTCAATTGTGTCTGGGATGGGCCTAAAAACCTGATAACAGACCTGAGGCATACACTTGAGAAGGAGTCAGTCTCTTGAGTAGTCAGTCACTGACATCTCCTAGCTCAGAGATGTTCCAGATTGGTTTCTGCTAAAAGTCTGTGGAGAGATCTGCACACTTTCTTTATTCAGACACAGAGGTGCCCTAAGAAATATTTCGTTATTAGCTGAATTGAGATTGAATATTATTTCCTGACCTCCGCAGTGTTTCAATAATCCTAATTGAATTCCTAGATGTAGTTAGCTTGGAATTTCTACAAAGGAGCTGTCTTACCAGACAGGGTGTCTCCAAAGTTAGAGATAGCAGTTAGGCACTTATTATCAGAGCAGAATTGCTTTACTAACTAGAAAGAAGTTGTAGGGCTTCCGTCACTAATTATCTATGTTATAGCAAAGGATATTCTCAAGGACCTCCAGCTGCTTGCCTCAGAAAGACCCTGAGAATTTTACTTGGTGCTGCCGGAATAGCCCAAGAAGAAGGACACCACTGCTCCTCCGCCTTGCATCTGGCTATTTGATCTCACTGACCTTGATGTAGCCATCTCCTGCCTACGTGACTTCTGTTATTTGCCCTGTTCTTTGTATACCATATAAGCCTGATTTCTACTTTGTACAAACTGCATTCAGATTCTGCACTCCCTTGTGCTGAGTTTGTTTGTCATTTCTTCACCAACGCCTTGTCTACCTGACTAGGACTCTGTTCCCCCCACGGGGTGAGGGAGGCCCGGACTGGTTGACCCATGGCAATGTAGAAACAGTGCAGTGGGAAACATACTGGAACCTATGAAAGTGACTACAAAGGACTCGTAATAACCGAAGATATGGAACCTAAACTGGCCAGGCTCTGCAACCAGATAAGGCTCTTAATGTTGGCACTAGGACACCAACTCAGTGTCAAAACCTTTGACCTGTGCCGTCAGCAAGATGTGCTAGGGCAAGGGCTGCTCAGAGCTTGTGGGAGTGGTCAACCAAGGAGCGATCTGTTTTGAGGCCCAAGCCAGGAGAGGTATGCTTTGCCAGGTACTACCTGGATGGCTAGGAACCTGAAAGTAAATGGTTCAGAGACCTAGGGTAGAACCAAACATTATTGACCACAAAAGTCAATGAAATGGTTCTGAATGATATTCTGCCATACGCATAGAGAGGAGCCTTGCCAAATCACCATCAGAGAGGCTTCCTCCTGTAACTGATGTGAGTAGGTGCAGAGACTCACAGCCAAATATTATAGCAATCTTGAGGAACTGCACAGAAGAAGGAGAGGGAGGATTGTAGGAGCCTGAAGGGTCAGGGCTTCTCGATTGATGCAGCAGCAACCATGGAGTCTGCATTAGTCTGTGATAGGATCTTTCCATACATGCCATAGATTTTTTTTTTAATATGAGTTTATTTTTAAAATGGGATTCCTAATAGTGGAAGTGGTGGTGTGATTGATTCTTTTGCCTGCTTGTGGGACTTTTCCCCCCCCTACTGGGTTGTCTTGTCAAACCTTGAAATGAGGGTTTATGCATAGTTTCATTGTATCTTGTTATGGCATGTTCAGTTTATATTTCTGCCATTTCTGAAGACAACTGGAAGAGCATTAGATTTAGGTGGAAAGGGAAGGTTGGGGGCAATGACTGGGAGGAGGAGAAGCTATATTCAGGATGTGTTGTAAAATTTAAAGTAAAAAATAACATTATGACTTGATAACAAGAACATGGGTGTCAGGGAGCTAAATGTGGTGGCTCAAATGAAAATATCCCCCCATCACATATTTGTATGCCTTGCCCCTAACTGACAGAACTATTTGAAAGGAATTAGGAGGTGTGGCTCTGTTGGGAAAAAGAAGTATTTTTGCTGTGGAAGGACTTTAAGGATCTTGCAGTTCACAGTGTGTCTTTTTTGACTCCTACCTGTGGATTAGCATGTGAGCTCTCAATCGTTACTGTCATCATGTTGTCTTAGTTAATTTTCTACTGCTGAGAAGAGACATCATGACCAAGGCAACTTATAAAAGAAAGAATTTAACTTGTAAAATCACAGTTCCAGATGGAGAACATAGAAAGCTACAAGAAGGAATGGACCTGGAAAAATAGCTGAAATCTTGCATCTAATCCACAAAGCATGTGGGAGGAGGACAGAGAAGGGGAAAGGGAGAGGTGGAAGAGATGGAGAGAGAATGGTAAATGGAAATGATGTGGGATGTTGAAACCTCCAAACTCACCCTCAATGTCAGTCCTCTTTGAACATTGCTACACCTCCTAATCCTTCCCAAACAGTTCCTTAAGTATAGACTAAGTATTTATACATATGAGCATATAGGAGTCCTTCTCATTCAAACTATCATACATGCCAAATGTAAGCCACTTAAATGCCTTCTTTTATAAGTTTCTTGGTCATGTTGCTTTGTCATATCAGTAGAAAACAACTAAGTAAAAATGCATGGTGAAATGAAGCATATTACTTTGTTGTGGATAGAGTGGCAGCTGTAACTATAATGCTTGAAGAACACAAAGCAGGTATGAATTTCAATGTCAAGAGTATATTATTTATGTTGGAAAATGAACTGTAACCTGTGATTTTCTGACATTTGGAAGGAAGAGAATTATCTTCACTGAAATGAACTGATTGCAGTTCACTTACACATCTTTTCCATTTGCTTAGATATTTACCTGTGTCATTAGAAATCTCATTCTCCAAACAAGGAGTGCAGTCAAAGCAACAGGCAGCCTTGCCCTCCTGGTGGGTTTTCCTGAATCCAGGATGACAGCTCTCACTGCATACAGACCTTGGAATCTGAGAATGGAATGTATGATAGCAAATGGTCAGGTTTTTATGGAATCTCCAATAGAGTGGTTTTGAATGTAGAACCATTAATTTGTTTATGGAAATTTCTCTAAATGCAGGTAGTTGAATTGTATTCACTTCTAACGAGCCATTCATAAGCTCATGTGGTTAGTGCTTGGCTCTAATAACATGAATTTGTTATAAAATTGTGGAAAGATTATGAGGTGAGGCATAGAAGTAAAATTTTTAGGTTATTGGCATCATGTCTTTGTATAACTATAAACTTACTGCCTCTTTACTCTTGGATACAAAGACAAATAATTTTTCCCATGGTAAAAGTTATTCTTATCAATTTGATAGGTTTTAGAATTATTGTGGAAAGCAATCTATGAGAATTATAGGTAAGGCTGTTTTTAGATGAGATTTCTAGAACTCAAAATATCATCTCTAGTAGTGGGTGACCCTGATTTATTGGCCATGGTTCCTGAATAAATGAAAAGCCAGAAAGAAAGAATGGTACTTTCAGCACTAAGCAGTCTGTGAACCCTGACTGTTGATGTAATATGAACCATTGTTTCCAGCCCTAAGAATATAGTTTCCTGCAGTGATAGAATATACTCTCAAACTGTGAGCCATGAAAACTCTCCAACATTGTTTCATTAGGTAGCATTTTTGCAACAGTAAAACAAATAACTAACATATTCTCATCTTTTTCTGTCTTGACAAGAACCTAGAAGCAAAAGGCCAACTGACCATTGACTGAAAACTTCCAAGCTGGGATCAAAATAAATCTTCTGTCAGATGATCCCTGATAATGATGAAAATCATCCTGAAAAGATTACATATTTATAATATTAAATAAATGAGCTGACTCTAAAATAATTAGTTAATTCAGCACAATCAGGTGTTGAGATAACTCTCTTTATTGGTGTTTATACTATTTTTCTATGAATGGGTCCTGTGTGAGCAATGAAGAGTCTTGACACTCAGAAATACAGTTTTGATTTTTACATAGTGGCCAAAACACTGCAGTAACATGCAACCTACCTGTGTCGATCTGGTGGGCCACTGTATCATGTCATGAATTATGGACAAAGTCTGGCCCTCTGGAGCATTTGGAGAAAATGTTCCTACTTTCACATTCAGCCTAAGACCTTTTGGGAAATTCCAGAAGTTGACAATGTCATATTGTACATGTGATTTCCTTTCCCAATCCAGAGCCACCTTGTCTCCAGCACGATTGATGAGTTGTTTTTTCTTTAGAAAAGGGTGAAGCTAAAAGAGATGCATATACTTGTGTTATAACCTCCCAAGATGTTAATCAGAAGCAGAATCAGAAACATCTTCTGTTGATTTTAATCCTTGATATGAAAAACACCTTTAATATAGGATTAATCCTATCTAAAATATGATATCCAAGGATAGTAGAAAGATCATTATGCTTCTAAAATGTTACAATCAGTTTCATTAAAAAACTTAGTGCCAAGCACCTATAAATCATGACTGTGCATGGAGAAAACTCTCAACCTATTTGAAAATATAGTCATACCCAATTAAAATTTGAAAATATTTAGTAAAATCATAAAAATGTGTGTTAGTTGGATAGCATTTTATTGATTACTATGTGATATAAAATAGATGATATGTAATAAAATATGAGGAAATGAAAATAATTTCCTAGGAAATGTAAAAAAAGAAAATATTTAGAGTTTCACACTGTTAAACGAATGATTTTATGAGTGATCATTTAAATAACATAAGCATTTTAGAAGTGTTCAGGTACATTGTGATAGTCCTTGTCTTTGTCTTTTCTTTCATGTGAAATCTCGGGTAAATGTACTTTTCATATTGAAATTTTTACCTGGAAAAATTTGTATGACTCTTTGTAATGCAACTATATATTGACTTAAAAGTGATTATTCCTTGTAGTCTTTCTTGCAGGGTTTTTTTTTTGTCAAAATAGTCTAAAATATATATTGCCTAGCTCGAGTGCATTTATAAATCCTTAGAGTGTCATGTTGCTGTTATCACAGTACAACTGAAGTGACATTACCTGCCAGGGGAAGAATGCCATCTCTTTTCCTTTTCCATGAGTTTGAAACTGATTTAAAATCATCTCATGAAGACTGTGGGCCACAACATACACAGCATTGTATACATTGTAACTCTCTTCACTCATGGCCATGTCAAATATGTTCCCAGGCAAGAATCCCAAGGAGGCATTAGGCAAACAGTTTTGAGCAATTTTACAATCTTTCCTAAAAAATGAGCAGTTGAAGAATGAGTGCCACAATACATGAAGATAAATATCTTCTGGGTATTTGGAAGGATTGGCTGTCTGGATAAAATCTGTAAAATTAGTAATTTCCTCATTGTGGTGTGAAAAAATAAGAGCCCCATTCAATGAATCTATCATAAAATAATCATCAAATCTGGAATTATCCCAGCGTGAGTTCAGGACCCAGACTTTCCACAGAAGAAACTTCTGCTTTATATTTACTATTAAGCTTAATAGAGAATCAGAGTCCCCATAAATAATAATCACATTTGATGATGATTGCAGGATCTGTGCCTGATTTTTCCAGGATTTGGTCAAAAATGAACCCCTGCTGACTAGGACCATTTCCACAAATGCTATGCAGACTCCATTTTTATCCATCTCACTTCTCAAATCTGACAAAGTCTGGGCACCTTTGTGGTCATCTACGATTAATAACCCCACCCAGGTCCAGTGGAAATGAAGGATCAAAGATACAATGCCAAAAATCAGAGATGTGTCCTTGGGGGCCACCTGGTACAGAGAAGAAAACTGTCTTTGTTCACTCAGGAGGCTGTCAAAAGGCCCAAAAGTAAGCTGTAGAGAAAAATAATCAGAAAAAAGAATATTGTCACACAGTTGAACTCAATTCTACAGCTAAGGTTTGAACCTTTAGGACAATCCTGCTTCACAGGTCAAACTTGACTTCCTATTAGTTTTTCAGAAAAGTACAGAAAGTATTCATAGGTTGAGCAATGTGCTGTGTCTACTCTACCATTCACCTTCTCTATATTCTAAGCTATAGAAATATAGATGTACCATCAACTGTCTGCATCATTTCCCTGTCATGAAAGTGATTAAATCTTCCTCTTTTTTTTATCACAATGTCCTAACATGTCACCAAGTAGAGTTGACACTATGTCCTATCTCATTATCCTCTCACCTGTGGGAATTTGTAAAGATTCAGCAGTGTCCCTATGTTTTCAGATATTGCCCATGATGGTCCTGTAAGTACAGCAGCTGAATTGCTCTCTTTTGCATTTCTGTAGTTGGGAATGACATGCTCAGACCCTGACAGTGAGCCAAAAATATTGGCTAAAGTGTTCCTTTCACCATGTGGGACATTGTGGATCTCAAACCCCAGGGAGGTGTTGGGTAAAAGAGAGGGGTTGCTGTTGATTTCCTCAATGGCAAACATCATGGCCAAAATACATTGGTAGTTCCTCAACTTAAACCTTGATGGAAGGCAGAACAACATTTAGGAGGAAGACTCGTACCACACACCACACAGTGTATGTGTAGGTTTAATGCTTTTGTTTCCAAAACTCTATGTTTAAATATCTTACCAGTACTTGGTGGTATTAAAACAGTAGTATTCTTTCCTTTTTTCTTATTTTTTTAATCAAATATAGTTTGTTTTCATATTATATATTCTAATTACAGTTTTGCCTCCACCAACTTTTCCCAGGTCCTCCGTACATCATCTCATGCCACCCAAATCCACACCCATTCTTTCTTTCTGTTATGAGAAAACAGAAAGACATCTAAAATAATAATAAATTAAAATAAAAACAAAGAGCCAGAATAGTACAAAATAAATAAGCAAACAAATAAAAGAAAATAATCAAAGAAAAATGACAAGAATGAGAAATACATAGAGATATTAAGAAACACTTGTTTTCACATTCAGAAAACCATAAAAACAACAAAAAAACCATAATATGTATGCAAAAAACTTGTATAAAAAGTTAACCTCCAAAATGCCATAATTGTTTGTGAATTTTGTTTTTTACTTACTACTGAACATAGGGCCTGGCCTTAAGAATAGTTTGTATAACCAATGAGACTCCTTCAGAGGAAACCAATTTTTGTATTTGTCATTGTGTTTAGGATGGGGCTTGTGATATTTTGGAGATAGCTTCTGAATTAAAGATGGGGGGTTGAGGCGGGCTGTGGTGGCGTACACCTTTAATCCCAGCACTTGGGAGGCAGAGGCAGGTGGATTTCTGAGTTCTAAGCCAGCCTGGTCTACAAAGTGAGTTCCAGGACAGCCAGGGCTACACAGAGAAACCCTGTCTTGGAAAAGAAAAGATGGGGCGTTGTCTCCACTTCCTTAGCACTGTTACCCTATCTGTCCTAGAATGGCACATGTCCTGTGCATGCTTTCACAGTCCCTGTGAGTTCATATGTCCTGCCATTTAGAAGCCCTTGTTTCTTCAGTGTTCTCTATCTTCTGTGGGTAGTGGAATTTTTCTACCTCTTCTTCTATAGCATTACGTGAGCCCTGAATAGGTTTTATGGATACATCCTGTTTTGTGAAACTTCTCTGATGATGTGTGAATGAGACATTGATCTATGAATATAGAATGCCCTAAGGAGTCATTTTATTGCTATATCACTTTAGCAGAACAATACTATTTGGTTCTCTGATAGGTCCATGGACTATCTAGTTACAGGTTTTTAGAAACCTGAGCAGTGTTGGGTTCCATCTCAAGGAGGAATGGACCTTAAGTC
>JADRCD010202419.1:962-17958 GCA_019843815.1 Montemys delectorum | reverse complement strand
GGGTTAGGGTTAGGGTTAGGGTTAGGGTTAGGGTTAGGGTTAGGGTTGTTAGAGTTAGGTTTGTTAGGGCTAGGGTCTCGTAGGGAAGGGAAATCATTGGGTTTTGCACGTGAATTTTTCTCCTTTTATGCTGGAACCTGTCTGATGGAATCTTTGAGGATTCCAATTTAATGTATAGTTTTCTTCTTTGCTCTTTTTTTTCTTTTTCTTTTTCTTTCCTTTTTGTTGTTGGTGGTAGTGGCTATGATTTCTGTCATTAATTTCTTGCATGTGATTTCCAAAATAATACACACTTGGGTGTGAACACTTTTGAAACATCTTTCTTATTTTCCATTCAAGTTAGCTATAGTGGAAGTTTGTTTATGCTCCGTTGCTTTCATGTTGATCTCCTCCTTTGTACAATGGGATCAAAAAGCACCAGCTCTTATAAAATGTGAGAGGTACCCCTCTAAGCTTTAGGAAGGCATACCCACAGACCACCCAGAGGTGTGCCTGAGCATCCATCCTTCCGGTTCTCCACCATCATAGGCAAGGTTTGCTAGAGGAACGTCAATATTCAGTCAGGATAAGAGAACAAAATACTTTCTGAAAAGCATGCCCAGGTTATTGTACCACAGGGTTTCAAGTGTGGCCATACTACTTGTCTTAGTCAGGGTTTCTATTCCTGCACAAGACATCATGACCAAGAAGCAAGTTGGGGAGGAAAAGATTTGTTCAGCTTACACTTTCACATTGCTGTTCATCACCAAAGAAAGTCAGGACTGGAACTCAAGCAGGCCAGGAAGTAGGAGCTGATGCAGAGGCCATGGAGGGGTGTTGCTTACTGGCTTGCATCCCCTGGCTTGTTCAGCTTGCTTTCTTATAGAACCCAGGACTGCCAGCCCAGAGATGGCACCACCCACAATGGGCCCTCCCCCCTTGATCATTAACTGAGAAAATGCTTTATGGTTGGATCTCATGGAGGCATTTCCTCAAGGGAGGCTCCTTTCTCTGTGATAACTACAGCTTGTGTCAAGTTGACACACAAAACCAGCCAATATACTACTTCTCTGTATGGGATTGATCACCTTATAGCAAGGATAAGAAAGTGTCCTTGGGCCCAGGAGATGGCTCAGCAGGTAAGGATGATTGTTACCCTCTAAGCCCAATAACTTGACTTCTATCCCCAAGGTCCATATTATGGAAGGGAAGAGATGATTTCCAAAATCTGTTCTCTGACCCACACTCACATACCCCTTCAAACATAACACACATACACACACACACACACACACACACACACACAAGGTGGGGAAAGAGAGAGAGAGAAAGAGAGAGATTAAAAACATAAATTTTAATTAGATTATATCTTAACTATTCTCAGCTTCTGGGCTAATAACCACTTATCAGAGAGTGCATACCATGTGTGTTCTTTTATGATTGGGTTACCTCACTCAGGATGATATTCTCCAGATCCATCCATTTCCCTAAGAATTTCATAAATTCATTGTTTTTAATAGCTGAGTAGTACTCCATTGTGTAGATATACCACATTTTCTGTATCCATTCCTCTGTTGATGGACATCTTGGTTGTTTCCAGCTTCTGGCTATTTTAAATAAGGCTGCTATGAACATAGTGGAGCATCTATCCTCATTACATGTTGGAGCATGTTCTGAGTATATGCCTAGGAGTGGTATTGTTGGGTCCTCAGGTAGTACTATGTCCAATTTTCTGAGGAATCGCCAAACTGATTTCCAGAGTGCTTGTACCAGCTTGCAATCTCACCGGTAATGAAGGAGTGTTCCTCTTTCTCCACAACCTCGCCAACACAGACTGAAGGAATGACCATCCAGAGACTGCTCTGCCTGGGGATCCTTCCCATATACAATCACCAAACCCAGATACTACTGTGGATGCCCACAAGTGTGTGCTGACAGGAGCCTGATATAGCTGTCTCCTGAAAGGCTCTGCCAGTGCTTGACTAATACAGAAGTAGAGGCTCACAGCCATCCATTGGACTGAGCACAGGGTCCTCAATGAAAGAGCTAGAGAAAGGACCCAAGGAGCTAAAGGGTTTACAGCTCCTTAGGACGAACAACAATATGAACTAACCAGTATAGTCAGAGCTCCCAGTGACTAAACTACCAACCAAAGAGTACACATGGTGGGACTGATGGCTCCAGCTGCATATGTAGCAGAGGATAGCCTAGTTGGTCATCAGTGGGAAGAGAGGCCCTTGGTCCAGTGAAGGCTCTATGCCCCAGTGTAGGGGAATGCCAGGGCTAGGAAGTTGGAGAGGGTAGGTTGGTGAGCAGGGGGATGGGGGAGGAAATAGGGGGTATTTCAGAGAGGAAACCAGGAAAGGGGAGAACATTTGAAGTGTAAATAAAGAAAATATCTAGTAATAAAAAAAACCCTAGATTAAAAAAATGATTAGAAAAGTACCCCCTTTCAGTACTGGAGTGTTCAGCAACACCTCAGTACCTGGCACTGAAGAAATGCTCAGAAAATATTTGCTGAATCATGCTGAATCATGCCTGCTGCAAACAAATTCCATGAACCAAATGGTGGGTGGGGAAAAGATCCTTAAGTAATATACTTTCATATTTCATATTTGTAGTAAAGGACTCTCTTCTCTAATACTTAACTGCTAATTATATTTTTACTCAGAGGGCCATTACTTTCCTGTGTGTACCTGTCTGTCTGTCTGTCTGCATGTGTCATGGTCAATGTGTGGAGGTCAGGGCATACCTTGTGGGAGTTGGTTCTCCCTAACTACCACAGGGATTCTTAGCATTGAACCAGTCCTCAGGTTTGGCTTCAATCCCCTGTATCTGAGCTATTGTACAGGCCCAGTCCTTTCCTTGTTTGTATAATTTCTCACATCAGTTGCACTGAGAGGAGCTGCACAGCCTGAGAGCTAAGCCCAGTGTACCAAGCGCCAGCCATGTTTTCAATGAGACCCTGTCTCAGAGAACAGCGTCAATAGCAGCATGGTGCTTCAATCCCAGGAAACAAACAAACAAACAAACAACAACAACAACAAGAATGCTGTTGGCCATTAGATAGATTTTTAACTCTCAAGTTTGGAGTTTTAAAAAGCACATTTTAAGAATTTAAAGCACGATTCGGTTAGCACAGTACGTAGGGTGTGTCCAGTGGAAGAGGAGGGTCTCAGCCAGTTGGTGCAGTTCTCCACTGCTGAAGAAATTAAGCAGGAATCCTTTCCATGAGCATTTCTCTTAATATAGAGCATTCTTTGTCTCCCTCAAAAGCTGTGGGTAACCAGATATTTAAAATATAAACAAAAGATGCAAGTGCACTTCATGAAAAATAGAAATTGTTACAGCACCTGAGGCTTCCTATCACCAGCCTGGCATTTCCCTCCCAGCCAAACTCGAGTATTTTATGTTGCGGGGGAGGGGAGGAGAGAGATTATTCCTTATTAGTATTTTTGCCTAATGAAAACCTTCTACCCCATGTCTACCTGCAACTTTTATTCCTTTTTTTTTTTTGCCCCATTTTTTATCATCTGTCTCCTCTGCCACGTGGTCTTTCTTGACCTGACCAACTGGTTCAAGAGTGTCCTTTTCCACCAGACTGACCTAATGCAATTATTTTTCTTTAAATTGACTTTTTAAATTTTTTTAATTGTTTGAGAACTTCACACAAACATACATTGTGTTTTGGTTAAACCTCTCATTCCCTCCTCTTAGCTCCTCCCCCTTCCTTCCTTGCACCTTTCTCCATAACTTCACGTGCTCTCTCTTTATAAACCCACGGTGTCTACACAGGACTGCCTGGATATGCACGAGTGTAGACCATCTACAGAGCAAGGGCAGACCTCAAGAGCCCCAAGGGAGCAGATTTTCCCACCCCCAGAAGCCAACATTTGCCAGTGGCTCCCTGTTGGCATAAATATTTTCAGCCTATTTTAATAAACATTCAACCTGTTCTCCTGCCCTCCACCCAGCACAGGTAGTGTTAGAGAAAAGTTATTAGGATATGGGGGAAGTGGACATGTTCAGCAATAGTTCTCTGGGGATGAGCTGGATCTTCTTTGGCATCACTTTAGTCACATTGCAAACACCAAATATGTCTCAGCAGCTGCAGAGCAGTCCTTTTGGCAAGCAGATACCAGGCATGAACCAGCAGCTATAGTTCAATCCTGAAGAAATCACAAGGTTTGCCAACCAGCCAGAGGCAAGGCAGCTGAAGCAGCAAACTGCCACAGAAACCTCAGGAGCAGTTCCTTGGCAAGCTTCTGTCAGTGTCTGTGTTACCACAAGTTGTGCTCAACAACAATGTGCAAGACAGAGAAAACCAAACCAATGCTCGATTCTCATCTCCCACTGCCTGTGGGGTCATATTTACACTCCTTCATCAAGGGTCCTTTCACATGTTTGCCATATCAAAACATCCTTTTACATCTGTCAGCTTCAGAAAATCATTCTTTACTGTGTCTGCTCTAGAAAGACATTATCTGACATAACTGGCTTTCCAAAGACACTAGAAGCTTCCACTTTAGCACCCTAGCTAGAGGCCAGGCTTCACAAACCCTTCCCCTAGCCATACCAGGATTTTAATTTGGTTGATCTTGTGCAAGCAGCTACAACCACTGTGAGTTAGTGTGTGCCACGGCCGTCCAATATTATTTCACTACAGGCTATACCTAGTTCTTACAATCTCTCTGCCCCTCCTTCCACGACGACCCCTAGAACTCAGGCATGTTGCCTTTATTGGAATTTCTTGTTTGTGCACTCCCAGGCCAAGGAGGAAGGCAGAGTGTCTTTACACAGTATCTTGAACATTGTCGGCCATTGGTAAGTATTTAGTGAGCATGTCTCTCCCTCCTACAGCTGTAATAAAAGCCACAGGCTTGAAATTAGTTTCACTAAGTTAAAGTTGAGATGTTGGCAGGGCTGTACAATCTGGACCCTCCAGAGGAAATCCACTTCTTGCCTATTTCAGTGTCTGGAACTGTGTTTCTTGGCTCACAGGCCCTCCCTCCATCGCCAGTGTTTGCAAGGAACATCTTCAGAACTCTCTCTCTCTCTCTCTCTCTCTCTCCACCTCTCCCTCCCCCCTCTTTCCTTTTCTCCCTCTTACCCTCTTACCCTCTCCCACTCTTCCCCTTCCACTCTGTCCCCTGCATCAAATCTCCCCTACCTCTCCCCTGGGTCGATGTGATTACGTCATCGACCTCTAACTGGAATACGTGGCCTCAGAATCTGCTTTACTTTGTGATAAATAAAGTACCTGAAATTTGGTGCTTTCTAAAGAATAAAGGCCTGCACATACCTGATAGAAATCAGCTCACAGGAAGAAGAGTTCATTTGACTCACAATGCAGAACCACGTGGTGCCACGTGATGAGACTGGCATGGCACCAGGAGTGGCCACCAGGAAGCTGGAGAGCAGGATTGCAGGTGCCAGCCTCCTCCCTTTCTCCTTTTTCTTTGGTCTGGGGCTGCAGTTTATGGGTTGGTATTGTTCGTATCGCAGGTGGGTCTCATCTCCCCAGCTAACCCCTCTGCAAAGGTCCTTCCAGGCATGCCCAGAGTTACATTTGTTAGGAGACTCCAGATCCAGCCCAGCTGACACTAAGGTTGACCATGACCTTCCTTATCTATCAAGGCTGTCAGCTCTTTAGACCTCACTGCTCAGGATTTTCTCTGTCACGATTATTCTTTCCATTCCATACTCTCCCACGGCTCGTGTCTTACTCTGGCGACAAGCCTCTTACAAGCAGATTGAGGGCAAAATGTGATCTCATTCATCTTTGATTCCCTTACCCAAAGCTAGGAACATAATTTGTGCTTAGCAAACACATGAGGAATTCAACAAAACCCCCAGAGCAGCCCTTCTTCAGAAACGTCCACACAAACCGTTTGCATTTTGTGAGAAAACGAACTATCCACAGATTAGAACTGCAACTTTTTACCCCGGTGGACAATGAAGTCGTACCTCACACCTACTAAAATGACATAGGCTAGACTGAAATAAACCTGAATATAACAGAACATAGATACAAGAAGGAGATGGATACTTTTAAATTGCTCAATGTTTTACTTTTAATAGAAGTAAACATTTAAGTATTTAGGTAGTATCAAGTCTGCATTTTCCAAGACTTAAGAAAAATGGAAGCTTATATTTTGAGCAGTTTTAAGTAGAAACCAAGAACATTTTAAAATAGCTCATAAGAACCTCCCGTGTCCTTGAAATATTTGTGAATGCTTTAATGTTATTGGGATTTGGTCTGAATTGCATCTAAAATTTCTGTATCCTTAGGAAGGCATTGAAAAGAGATTTTGAAAAGAGATAGCAAAGACAGACTAGAAAGAAGGAAGTCTGAGGAAAGATGTGATTTAATTTGTTAAATTATACAAGAATTAGAGGAAGTGTTATTGAAAGAATAAAAATGAAAGATGGAAAGCCATTATCTCAAAACATCTGGAGACAAGTAACAGTGACATCTGAATAGGATGAAAGCATGTAATATGATCTCAGTGACAGTCTACAGAGAGGAAGGGAGCTGGACAGAGGGAGGGAGCCATGGAGAGGGAGGGAGCCATGGAGAGGGAGGGAGCCATGGAGAGGGAGGGAGCTAGGGAGAGGGAAGGAGTGGGAGGCTTTTTGTAGTCACCTATGGAGTTCCCTGTAAAACAGAAGATGGAGAACAAACTTGTGAAGCCACGACACTTTTTCCTACGACAATACTCTGGGCAGTCTCTGCAGGATGAAGAATCACAGCTGATTTTTCAACTAATTGGGTTGTTTTTGTTTTTGTTTTTTTTCAGATTTAGCACTATCAAAAAAAAAAAGCCTTCCTCGTGTTCAAAGGATCACAGGAAGTATATAATCACACTTTCAAACACGCCATTTGGAGCAACACAGCTGCTATTCTCAAAGACAGTTCCTATCACCAAACATCATGGCAGATGGGCTCTCCCCTAGAAGAGTCAAGGGAAGATGTCCTTGCTTCTGAGAACCAACACAAAACAGACAAAGACAGTTAGTCCTATCTTCAGATTCTGCTGTGGTGGCTGGCCTTGCCAAATAGTCAGGTCACTTCCCACCTGAGGTGAGGCTACAAGTGTGACCCTCATCAAGAGAAATGAGGCTCGGCAGGGGAACTGTGGTGATCATTGAGTTTGTAAATAGTCATAGATCACATAATCCCTCAGTACCGTCAGGGAAGCAACCTCTAGATTCCTCTTTGAAAGGCTTCTGAAGACTCCTAGTCTCTACCTTCACAACAGAAAACCCAGACAGCTCAACCTCAGTTTACCTCAGAGTGTGAACGTGCTCTAGGAGTCACACAGAAAATAAGATCCTCTGAGGAAATATAAAGAATATGTGAGTCATGGTATTTTTGTTTTTGTTTTGAAACGGCAGAAGCAGGAGATCCACTTCTGCAAAGGTTTGAAATACAAATGGTTGGGAAAGTCTTCTCCGCCTTTCGATATCAGACAGCCATGTGTGGCCTTGTGTGACTGTGCTGCCTATGTCAACTTGACACAAGCGAGAGTCATCTGAGAGGAGGGAGGCTCAACTGAGAAAAATGTCTCCACATGATCTGCCTCTAAGGCATTCTCTTAATTAGTGATCAATGGGAAAGGGCCCAGCACATGATGGGTGCTGCCACCCTTGGACTGGTGGTCCTTGGTCTATAAAAAAGCAAGCTGAGCAAGCACAAGGAGCAATTCAGTTAGCAGCACCCCTCCATGGTCCCCCTCTGCATCAGTTCCTGCCTCCTGGTTCCTGCCCTACTTGAGTTCCTGTCCTGATTTCCTTCAATGCAATGTAGAAGTATAAGCTGAATAAACACTTTCCTCTCCAACTTGCTTTTAATCACCTAAGACAGTGATCTTGTCCCATTCCACTCTGAGAGAAGCCTAGAATATTTTGAATTCACAACTTTTGTTTAACACCTGGTAATTCTACGCATTATATGACCAAATTGTTCTTTCTTGGCCTTATCTAAAACTAAACCTGAGCTTTGCCTACATTGGGCAGCTTTTTCTAGAGAGATCTAAACAATTATTCATCTTAGATGCCCTAATGACAGACCAAAGAAATGATGTTGGAGTGCTATTTTTATGCATTGTGTAAAGATTGTATTATTCAAATGCAGATTTCTGAACCAACAAAGATCTGACTACAGGCTGGATGTTGGTATAGTTAAGCAGCACCAGTCTCAGTGTTTTGTAAATACTCCCTCTCTTACCTTCTAATTGGTTTTAATAAAAAGCTGATGGCCCATAGCGAAAGCAGGAAAGGAAGGTGGGACTTCCAGGGTAGGGGGAAGAGAGGAGGAGGGAAGAGGGAGAGGGGGAGGGGGAAGTAGAGGGGGAAGAAGAGGGGGAGGGGAAGGGAGGGGAGGGAGAAGGAGAGGGAGACAGAGAGGGAAAGGGAGAGGGAGAACTCTGGGAAGGAGTCAGACCGGGAGGACTCACTAGAGAGACAAGGAGGAAAAAGCAGCCAGGGACTAAGATGGAAAGGTAATTATTGAGCCCCGTGGCAGAAGTTTAGAATAGAATAGACAGGTCAATAAGTTATGAAATAGTTGGGAACAAGCCTTGCTATAAGGCCTATGCATTCATTATTTCGGAGCAGCAGGCCCCAAAGAAATCCCTGTTATAAGATGATTCAGTCCAAGTCCATCTAGGGAACTAATGGGCTGTTAGAAGCTGCCTGCAGGGGCAAAACCTTATCCATGGATCTCTTGGCCCAACCTACAGGCAGCTCCACCAGAGAGTCTTCTTGCCCTAAGCAATTAACTGTTCATTGTTTATACAACCTGAGCCAGGTTGTCTCAGTCACTGGTTTATTCTTGTTAAGAGACAACACAAGCAAGACAACCCTTAAAAGAGGAAGTGTTTCACTGGGGGCTTGCTTCCAGTTTCAGAGGGTCAACCTATTTTCATTATGACAAGGAGCACAGTGTCATGCAGGCAGATGCTGGAGCAGTATCTGAGAGCTTCGTCCTGATCCACAGAGAAAGACTTGGTGTGGTGTGAGCTTTTGAAATTTCAAAGCCCATGCCCAGAGATATACTTCCTCCAACAAGTCTGCACCTACTCCAAAAACAGCATACCTCCTATCCTTCTAATGCTTTCAAATAGTTTTATTCCCTTCTGTCTAAGCATTCAAGTACATGAGCCTATGAGGGTCATTCTTATTCAAACTTTGACATTCCTGACCCTCATAGGCTTACAGCCTATCAAAATAAAAATGCATTCAACTTCAAATCCAACTTGAAAAGTTCCCATAGTCTGTACCAGTCTCTACATTGTTTAAAGGTCCAAGCTCAAAGTCTTTTCTAAGACTTGTAGCAACTTGTTAGTTGTAATGCCCCTGTAAAATCAAAATCAGAAAGCAGATCATCTACCTCTAATGTTCGATGGCAAGATGTGCATTACCATTCCAAAGACAAAGAATGGGAGCTTAGGAAGGACTCAAGACCTAAGCCAGCAAGGCAAACTCCAAACTCAACATCTCTGTGTCTGATGTCAAAGCATTCTTTAGATCGCCAACTTCTGTCAGCTTTGTTGACCACAACACACTTCTCTTCCCACCCCCCTCTCTCTCAGTCTTGATTTTTCCTTGACAGGTATCCCACAACTCTGGCATCTCCAATATCTTGAGGTCCCCAACACAATCTAAGATTGACCTTCATAGCTTCACACAACAGCCTCTCCTGGCCATCATGCAGGAACACCCCTGTCACAAGCCAGGCCTCAGCAGCTTTCCTTAGCCATGGAGGGACATTCCACAGCCCCTTACTTGTATACTTGATTCTAAAGCCAGAGCCACCTGGCCAAAGCTACCAGGTTCTGCTGCTTGCTAGGGATGTGACTTGGCCCTTTTGTCAACTATATTTGCATCAGATTTTTGTTGTTGATAGTTCTTTCCACTGTTTAATCTTTCCTTTAATTCTTTTTCTCAAGTTGTTTAGATGGGTGGGGTCTGGCCCTAAGGTCACCACTCCCATTGTTCCATTTAGCTTCAGACTTTTCCTCAAACTTTTTATCTCCTTGAGCACTGGATTTAGCTCCATTATACTTCCTGGTGTTCTTTTTCTCTTCAGACTATACATTTTGTATTTCTCTTTGTCTACCTTGCTTCTTTTCATTATAGATATGAATAAGAGTGATTACTAATAACCACAATATTAGGCTGTCTTGAAATCTCCTTTGCCAATGCCATTAATCCAAACTCATCAGTTTAACCTCAGGTAAATTTTTAGGACAAGGGCAAAAGGCAGTCATATTCTTGGCTAAAATAACACAGAGTGGCTTCCTAGCCACTTACTAATAATTTACTAATTAATCAGGTTTGTCTGCCATTAGTAGAAATTTGTTTGCTGTGATTTACACATGTGATTGTTTGCTGTCATCAATTAGCATGAAGTCTGAAGAGCCAAAGATTTCAGGTCAAACATTTCTGTGATTTCCCCTTAGCCCTTCATAACTCCCTCTCATCAAGATTTCAGGCACGGAGAAAGAAAAAAGAATGTAGAGAATGCAAACGTCAGAAGTACAGTGTCCATATTGAGAGTCTCAGAAATGTTACACTGTGGATTGTTTACTGGCAAAATTCTTGCCAGGCCCCAGGTACAAGAGAGACTTGGAAATGAACAGACTTTTCTTTTCATCATCAATGTCTTCATCCTGGAAAAAAAATCACTGAGAAAGGAGAATGGAAAATGAACATTGAGAAAGCAAGCCACACTCTGCCCAGCACCATGAGCTTAGTGAGTCTGAAGGAATATATTTGTTACTGAAATCTTCATCTTGGCTCCATCTTCCTACTGGAGCTTTTACAAAACTACAGTCGTTCACTTACTACTTAAAGGTCAGTAGTCCTTCAGCCTCATGAGTAGGAGAGATGGTGACAGCTGTTCACCTTGCAGAAAGATGTTCCTGACATAATAGCAGGAAAAGCCAGTCAGGAAAAGCCACTTCCATCCTCCCAGGAGAAGACATCCCTGCTGAATAGTACAAGTTGGAGCAATGTTTTCACTCCCTCACCTATCAGGAAAGTAATGGAGCTATTGTTCTTAAGTTCAGGGGAGGCTGTAGGAAGAGGCTTTACCACACCCATCATGCTTCCACAAGCAGTGTTAGTACATCAGCTGTGCACACCTCAAAACACACACATACACACACATACACACACACATACATATACACAACCATTCATATATAACACACATACATATACACAGATACATACATACATGTACATACACATTCACACATACACACACTTTCATATATAACACATACATACATACACACTGAAACACACATATATATATACATACATACACATACATACCAGCATACATACACACACAAACACACACACTCAAACAGACATGGACACACACATATCAACATACATACACATATACATGCATGCACACATATACACATACATATACCTAGAAACACACATACATGCACACACAAACATGTGGGACCATGCCAGGAAACTTGGTATGGTTGAGGGGGTTCAGAGACCCCAGCACCCAGGCACCTACCTGAGGTGGTAGGAAGCTCCCTGCTCCCTACCAGATTCCTGGCCTGGAAAATGTGCTACACTTGTCACATAGAAAACATAACCTGTGGTCACATAGATCAGAACAAGAGTTCCCATGCTAATGAGGTATCTAGATAAGCCCTGAGGGTTTAGCCAATAAACTTCTCTCTTTGGACATTCTTCCCTTGCAAAATGTATTTAATCTCTGATCCACCCTGAGGATCACCCTGATCCACCATTTTCTATGACCAACAATCAATAAACAGCTTGGAAACAAGGACTGTCTCTCTTATCAAGAAGCACCATGGGGAGCATGAGAAAGCCTTTGTCTACAGAGCCAAGCCAGCCATCCAAGTCTCCACAGCAGGCCCTTGGTGCTCTCAGACAACCAGCAAGCTAAGGACCATCACAGATGAACTAAGCCAGAGTTTCCAACCCCTATAGTCCTGGGTTCGTCCTCTGCCTTGGGCCTCCTCCATTCTTAGCTCTCATGAGTCCGAGAACCTCTGGCCCTGGGCTCCTCGTTGCAGGACCGTGAACCCCCTAACCTCCATTGCCATATTGTCTGTGTTTCCATCTGCGACTGGACTCCTGGGAGTCAGGGAATCCCAACTTCAAGCTCTCTCATCTCTCATTAGGCTGCATTTTCCTACCCCCTGAGCCAAGGTACAGGTGCTTCCCTCAAGCCCAGCACCCTGCACTGGGCAAAGAGTAAATGCAGTCTAGCAGTCCATTTTTCTATACCCCAGTGGCTATGCAACACGAGAAACCACACAAGCAAACATACACACACATACATATACACACATACTACACACAACTATATATACATACAAACATATACACATGCATATATATACATACATGCACACATATACACACATACATACACATACACATACATACACATACACACACAAACATATACACACATATACATATACACATACACACACATCTACGCACATGCATACATATACATATACACACATACATATACACACATACACACACATATACACATATATACACAAACTTAAACACACATACACACATATACACGCATACACACATCTACACACATACACACACATCTACACATATACATACACATACAAACATATACACATACATATATACACATACACAACCATACTTATGACTATGAAAATGTGGATAGCTTGAAGAATATCAATATTTTGTCACATGCTGGGTCAGCTTGGAAGCACCTCTAGAGAGAATACACAAGTTCATAAGAACCAAACATGCAGAAGGACATAGCCCCTCCCTCTGTCTTTCTAACTCTGAACTTAGATAATCATTACCATTACATTCTCAATGAAAACATCCAAACACAGAACCTGGTGGCTCTTGATCCCCCAAAGCAAAATTTCTTCTCTCTGCATATTGAATCAAACACAAAAGAAACCCCTCAGATTGTGTGCCCACTCATTTCAAATTTCAAGCTGACTTTGAAGCCAACAGAGTGGACATCTCTTTTATAGTAAAGGCAGTTCAGCCTAGTGGCCTGAGTGTTATTCCATGCTGTGTCTGTGGAAGAGGGGAGGGACAGTCTAAGTGACCAGAAGGGAGTCCTTCAGGAAAATGGTGTAAGTAACTCCCCAGCCTACTTCCTGCTCCTCCTCCTGCTGCTCCTCCTCCTGCTCCTACTGTTCCTCCTGTTGCTCCTTCTTCTGTTCCTCCTGCTCCTCTTGTTCCTCTCCTGCTCCTCCTCCTGCTGCTGTTCCTCCTGTTGCTCCTCCTCCTGCTCTTCCTGCTGCTCCTGCTGCTCCTCCCACTGCTCCTCCTGCTGCTGCTTCTCCTGATCCTCCCCCTCCTGCTCCTCCTGCTCACCTCCTGCTCAGTACTCCACTTGCACAGCCCACATGGGCCTGCCCTCTCACTGATCTCTGTGTTGCCTGCCTGCTGCTCCTCAGCCTGAAACACTCTGCACCTGACCCTGCTGTCTGCCTGCCTAACCCCTACTTGTTCCCTAAGCCAGCACTTGCATAGGATTCCTAGGTCACATGGCCTCAGGTCCATTTCCTTCATCCAGCACTTGCTGCAGATACTACTGGTACAACTCCCCCATAGGTACCACCATCCCCACCCCATGCCCACAGCAGAGTCTAGGAAGGTATCAGCTGGGTCTGCAGCATCCACAGGTGCCTTCCATGAGCCTGGAACTGGCACAGTATGTAGCAAGATCTCCTTGAGTGAGGAAGTATGTACAAAAAGACATAAACCATAGTGCCATGTTTTTCTCAGAAATTGCTGGTCAGAATTTTCTCCAGCTCTAATACCTGTAGTTATCTTGCTACCGAGAATACAAAGAGATGATGGAAACAGAATGTGTAATTATTAATAGTGTGATGCCACAACCGAGAAGACAACCCATTAGCAGGCCAGAGGTGAAAGGTCAGAGGGAGCATGCTGTGTGCCACTGATTGACATGTCTATGTGAGCTTCTTTATGGGATGGGTGAAAGATTGTTTTGTCTTATTTTTCTGTTGTTTTTAAGTTTTCCTATATAATTTTCTTCATCTGATCAGTTATGTCTGGTTTTGTCCAAAGGACCTTTAAGCATCCTGTATAAATTCCACCAGCCCCATGACTTTAAAGAGGAACAAGCACGCTGGAGTAAGTGTGGTCCCCAGACAAATTATCTCAGGCTTTTGTCATTAAGCTAAATAGATGCAAGAGGAACTCACAAGCCACAGGGAGAAGAAATAAGGAAAACATGAAATAAGCTATTTTTCTTTAGATTCCTGGTTGTCTCCCCATGGGGAGAACAAGTCGGACTGAATCAAGATCTATTCTTCACTGGCTTAGCATCCCCATTCCAGCCAGACGGTAGGTAAGGAGACAGTCTCTTCTTCAAACAGAACAATGAACAGCACTGTGGAATATTCATCTTTCCCTTCTGAAGCTCACCACTGCATCAAATCTAAAGCTCTTCCAAAGCAGTTGCCACACTCTCCTCCATATTAAAGGTGTCGGTATCTGAGGCTAGAGAGATGGCAAGAAAACTGGAGACTTGTCCCCCAGAACCCATGAAAGGGAGACATACACTTACGTGCGCGCACACACACACATACAGACACACATACACATACACAGAGAGAGACAGAGAGACAGAGACAGAGAGAGACAGAGACAAACAGATGCCAGACATGGTGGAGCCCACTTGTAATCCCAATATACAGGGGGGAGGGGAGGGGAGAGACCCCAAATAGAAATGAGTTACACTTATTTTTTATTGTTCAATCCATGTGTGATTCCATGATATAAGGACCACTAGGGTCTACTGATAATTTCATCTTTGGTAATCTTCCCCCAAAACCTTATGCCTTTTTTGTCTCTGTGTAACTCAATGATTTTTAAATAGTTATGGAATGGTTTCAATTTTCATTAGCTTTTATGCTTTACCTAGCATGCTTATTCTTTATAATCCATGACATTCTGATGAATGGGAATTGATCTTTCTCCTCCATGTCATTTTCTTGTCACCATAGCTAAGCCACACCCTTTGTCCCTGAGTGCAAAAGTTCCTGACACAGTCATGTGGAGCATTAAATTTGTAAACTATGCTTTTGTTTCCGATACTTCAAAAATATTGCTTTGTTATCTTTGAAATATATTTCATCTATGTTATCTTCCAGGAGTAGAGAAATTTACGTTTTCTGTTGAGCTGAAATCTAAATCAGATAACCATTCTCATTCCTCATTCTTATTCCATAAACATTGAAATGACCCTTGTTCATGGCTCTTTGTTGGTACTGTTGCAATGATCTTCTTATTTTATTTTTTTAAACCGGTCTAGGAAATATTGCTGTGGACTAGGCTTGGTGGTACACTATGGGGAACAATGTGCCCTAGTCATGACCTTAGCCACTCAAGCATAAGATTAACAAGCTATGCAGCCTTAGGCTAGTCACTAGACCTCTCTGAGCTGGTTTCATTCACCTGTCCTTGAATTACAGAGATCTTGAAGGACTTTATAAAAAAGAAACACACACACACACACACACACACACACACACAACTTGAAGATGGTTCAGGAGTGCTGACTGCAAAATGAAGAGCTGCGTAGAGGCTCAGTATCATTCTGAGTCGTCTACTGGGGGAATCTGCTCTTCCTGCTTCAGTTCTGTGTACCCTAAGGATATTCCTGTCAGAGTGGCTAACAGTGAACTGTCAAGGCCATGTTAACAAGAGACCTGGAAGGCCTCAAAATATAAGACTTAAAGAAAATGAATATGAGGCAACAGGAGCCATCACTAGGGAGAAGTTGGGCACCTCTAGTCCCATAAAACTACATTGCTTTGGCTGATGGCTTCTGTCCTCATCCAAAGCACACACTTGCTTTCTGAGCTCATTCCAGGCAAAAAGACAAGCAAAGGTTAAAGTAAAGTCTCCCCCCACCCCAGAATATCTGAATTAGGTGACTTAAAAAAAATGGTTGTTTCCTACTGGAATATGGCCACAAATGACTCTAATAAAAGGAAAATAGCCATTTTTTAATCTTCAAAAATTAAAGACACTCATGTGTCTCTGAAGCAGGTGTTTTACTCTTCCACCAATCCCACTCTCTAAAGTGTTGTAATGATTTAGCATGAAATTCATCAGTAAAATCAAGCAATAGGTGTGGTTAGACATATCATGCAGCTTTCAAATTCTTCCCTAAGGAGAATCCTCTTTGAGGGTTTAAATTTTTCTTTACCTTTATTAGGTATCAGTTCTATTTTTCAGCAATGTAGTTAAACTGAAAGAAAATGTCAATAAATTATTATTACAGTGTTTTTGTTGTTGCTCCACAAAACAGTCAGCCGTTCATCATGACATTTAAAAACATTAACTTTGAGGATATCAAAGAAGAAAGCTTTCTGACATGTTATTTTTGATGAATGATATCTGAAATACATTTAAGTTTATAAGGTCTATGATTTAACTATAAGCCATCGTGGTCTGAACACCCAAGTTTATTCAAATCATTTAGAATGGCTTTACCCCACACATGTAGTTACTATATTGACTGTTGAAATGGGTATGAAAGACCCCCAGAGCTGGGGAGACCCTCACTCAAGTCTCAGGACAACACGACCACCCAATAACTCACAAGAGACCAATCTTGCTGCAATCACACGAGGTTTATTCAGGCCAGATCTGGGGTCGAACTCGTAGCCTAACAGGCCAGAGGAGTTCGACCACGAGCACGAGGAGTAAGGGGTATTTAAAGGGAAAAGCCACAAACTAAGGGGGTGAGGGGGTTACCAAGTAAACATGACAAGAGAACAGTGGAAAATTCTAAAGAGACCCAGTCCCTAGTTGGGTCAGGGTCATAAGGAAAACATCCTACACACTCATTATGCACAAGAATGTGGTTTGGTCTATACTATTCACTTTATGGCTGACCGTTACCTAGAACCATCCGGATGGCTGGCTCATATCCTGCCTTTTTGTTCTT
>JADRCD010202418.1:0-20728 GCA_019843815.1 Montemys delectorum | reverse complement strand
CACTGTTCCAAATGGAACTGCCAATTCATATTGAGTCTGAGTAGACATCATATTCATCATATTGAGTTAATAAAGAAATACATATTTCTAATGAAAAAGAATCTGGGGAAGTAAGGACTTTTACATATTGTGGGCAGAAAAATAAATTACTCATTGTGTAGGATGATTTGGCAAAATTTTACATCAAAATATTAAATGCACGAAACCTAACTCAATAATCCAGTTTCTGAGAGCTGATACCATACAGACACATAGATGTGTCTGAAGACGGTGCATTAGAAATATAACAGTGATGATAACAAAATAAGGGAAAAAAAGGAACATAAGAAGCATAGTATCAGTTAAGACTACATAGTTAATTTGATGCATCAATTTACTAAAATCCTATATAGCTCTTAAATGAATGGAGCCCTCCTACAAATATACTGATGAAAAATATTTTAAATGGGAAAAAAAAAAACCAAAGGGTACAGGTTAAGTAAGTATCTATGAACATATACAATTACTGCCTAATGTTTCTGGATTAAAAAAAAAAGCTGGCTATAAGAGGGCAGCAGCAACAGAAAGTAGTCAAATGCTTTTCATATCTATGTCTATATGGCCTATTTTTAAGTAATTAATAGATTTACAGATTAGAAAACTGGATGTGGAGGCACACATCTATAATCTCTGCACTAGGGAGGCTGAGGCAAGAGGATCTCTAGTTAAGAGCAACCTAGTTATACAGCAAACTCAAAGGCAGCCTGAACCATGTGGAAAAATCCTTGTCTCCAAAAGACAATGTAGAATGAAAAATGGTAATAAGTACAAAAATGTGGTAAGCAGAAAAAAAATTCAAGTATACTATGCTAACAGGCAAGGAAAAATAAGACAGACATACTGATAAACATTATTTATATTAACTTAGTGAATATACTTATAGACATCAAATATTTGGCTATACATTGGGGCCTTCCATCCTAAACCTTCATAGCTATGTAAAAGATAAAAACAGAGAACAGTTTGCTGTTAGACACAGTGACTCATGCTTTCAACCCCAGCATTCCAGAGGCAGAGGCAGGCAGATCTCTGTGAGTTTGAGACCAGCCAGAGCTACACAGTGAGACCCTGTCTCAAAAGCAAAATACAACAAGATCACAGTTTGCATTAGCCTTTCTAGAGACGTTCCTTGGAATAAAGTCCAGAGACACCTCCAGTGTCTAGTCATGAATTTTCTGGTCTAGTCTGTATTGCCACACTTGAAGAGTATATTATTAGATAGTGTTCTAGACATTACACTACAATAACTGTTTTCTTCTTAAACTTTTAAAAAGTTACAGGCACTGACTGTCATAAGAATGAAAGGCCTCCAATATTCAAATGAGTACTACAAAGTCAGACCATATTGAAATAAAGCTTCCTGTTGTAGAAGAACACTTAGACCTGTCTGCAAAAAAAAAAAAAAAAAAAAAAAAAAACAAAAAAAAAGCAGAGTATTCACTAAGTTCTATCATGAAAGTGTGCATTACAGAAATGATATTATAGGGTTCAAGGTGACCACTTCTGAAATTTCTATACTCAGGTAGAACCACTCATAGGATCTTAGATCTTTAACTATAGTTCATTAAAAAAAAAAAAAGTACAGTTTTAACTATTACTTAAATATTAAACACGGGATAAAAATCTAGAAGCATTCATGTGTTTGCTAGGATTCTTAATTAAATAACGGGTTTTATGATGGCATTATGAAATTAACTATATACTTGAGCCAATTCACAACTTGTGTAAAAATTAAAATATGATCTAATGATCATAAGGACAAAATAAAATCATTATGTAAAAATGTTTATGGGATTTTTTTTTTCTCCTGACACCAAAACATTTAAAAGCTGCTTTTGGCCAGACAGTGGTGGCACACGCCTTTAATCCCAGCACTTGGAAGGCAGAGGCAGGTGGATTTCTGAGTTTGAGGCCAGCCTGGTCTACAGAGTGAGTTCCAGGACAGCCAGGGCTACACAGAGAAACTCTGTCTCGAAAAACCAAAAATAAATAAATAAATTTTTAAAAAAAGCTTCTTTTGTTCCAAAGTATAGACAGTAACCAGCAGGGCAACACTTTCACCAGACTGCTTCATTATGCATATTTTTCCCTTAAACATAATTATTCCCCCAATTAAACCTAAAACTATTAGTACCTTGATTCTATCTGTTCCTTTTTTATGGTGATGTTAATGAGAATCCCTGCTGTTCTCACTTCCACAGGCTCATCTGTTTGAAAACCTGGTCCCAGCTGATGGAACTCTGTGCAAAGGATTAGGAGGTGTGGCCTTGTAGTAGGAGGTGTGTCACGGGGGAGGGCAGGTTTTGAGGTTTCAAAGCCCACACCATTCCTAGTGTCTCTTTCTCTGGTTATGTCTCAAGGTGTAGTAAGCCCTCACCTAATACTCCAGCCATGCCTGCCTCCTGCCATACTTCCCACCATTAATGTCAATGAATGTAACCATGTAAGCCAAAATTAAACACTTTCTTTATAAGTTACCTTAGTCATGGCGTTTAACACAGCAATAGAAAAGTAACTAAGACAACATAAATTGGTTAAATCTTGGTAAACTGGGACAGGTAATAGTCTAGTTTGTTGGGACTGCCAGAGCTTTTGCCCTAAAGTTTCAACAGTGTCTTTCCCAATATCAATCATTCTCCACTTCTCAGGATATAAACTGAGTATTTATGACTTTACTTAATTCTGCCACTATGTCTCCAGCATCAGATCATATCTGAAAGATTAAAGGGTTTAGTGTTAGGACCTAGGTAAAATATTAAGGCCTATATGGAATGTTATAGCCTAGATGGAATGTTAAGGTTTAAGTAAAACATTAAAGCCTATGAAACATGTTAAAGCCTAGGTAACAGTTACCTGACTAGTCTGCCATTATAAGGAAACTTTCTTATGTTTCTGCTGTTACTAGGAAACTTTCTAATGCCAAGACTGATCACATATTCTGTTATGTCCTGTGCTCTTGGAAACCAATCATGACAGAAATCAGTAGAACTGTTTTGTATAGTTACCCACAATAAACTTGGACCCAAACTAACCACCTAACAGCACTTCCTGCACCTATGTATAAGCTTTTATGATATTTGCCTTTATAAGATACCCCTGGGATGGTCCCCAACATAATTAAAACACCAACATCAATATAAGAAACTATTTGGAATAAGACTTCCATTTTAAGTAAACGCAGTGGTCTAGTAAACTTTAAGTTCCCAAGACCTCCCTGGGAACTGACATCCTACTTGGCAGAAAGAGACATGTATGTGGGTAACTGATACTCTGGTTGGCAAGTTAAGACATGAATGTTAGACAAGTCCCATCCTGGTAGGCAAGTTAGAACATGAATATTAGACAAGGCAAGGCCCCTGTCACAGTTGAATATCCCAACCAATGGGAGCAGGATAAGTGTACAACAGAGACATGTTCCTAAGGAAATATCTATTCCTAAATCCTGATTGGTGAAATAACTTGACACAGATGTTTATGAATTTGGGGCTTAAAAACCCTGTAGGATCTTAATTCAGAGTCAGTTCTCAAATCTGGACCATGGTTCTGGTCGGTGCCCATATGGTTTGTGTGGCAATTCCTACACCCCAATATTTATTCCATAGTACTGTTCTCATTTTGGAATGCAAGTGCAAATTCTAAACAAAGGATTATAGAACCATAAAAGGGAGTTCTCCATGATCAGCTCCTCGTGTACAAAACATCTAGAATGCCTTACAAAACTCAAGAGAATAGTTTACCAGGTTATTATAAGAATGCAACTCAGGAACAACCAACTAGAAGAGATGAATAAGGCAAGAAGTGGCGGGGGGAGGATGATGGGGCATCTGCTCTCTTAGCTAGTACTCCTCCTAGCACTTTGGACTCAGTGATTCAAGAGTTGTTGCAGAGCCCAATTTCTAGTCCCCTGACCTTCCTTCACCAGAGGTCAGCAGTTAGTGAAAGGCAAAAAGGTCCACAGGTCATTCTGGCGACCAGCCTATTCTAAGGCTGTCCAGGAGCTCCACCTAATCAGAAACTCAGATGTAATCAAAAGGGGCTGTTATGAATAACAAAGAATACTTCAATAACTCAGGAAATTCCAAAGATTTTAGGAACACTGTACTAAGAATCAGGGACAAAAAAACATGTATTTCTCATAACATAATACCAGATTACAGCAAATCTGAAGCCAAGTTAATATAAACATGTGGTTTTGTATATGTACATATTACATATATATATTTTAGACAACAAAGAAGAGAAAGGAACTTCCTGGTTCTATAATGGATGGCTACAATTAAAAATAGAAAAGAAAAAAAACAAAAAGAAAAATCATTCCTAGTTAAGATATAAAGCAAAAAGAAAAAAAGACACAGAAATATATTACTCTGAAAATAGCATATTTTTAAGATGAAATGATTTGTCTATCCTAAATACAAAACCAGAAATTTTGGAACTAGTGTTGGGCTTCTGAAAATATGATCAATAGAAGCTAATCACATTTCTGTATTTTAGCAAAAAGAATTTTAAAATAGCATAAAAAAAATCATGGACCATTAGCTTCCTGTAAGGCCAAGTAAACTCCAGCTATATATCTGATTAGCTCAGCCTAGTTTCAAACTTGCTACATAGTTGAAGATAACTGTTAACTCATGATCTTCATGCCCCAGTCTCCTGAATGCTGGGAATACAGACATGCACCACAAAGTCACCACTCAGGGAGACTCCCATCCTGCCACCAACATCTGAAGAAGACTTCATTTCAATGGCAGGACCCACCCATATTATCATGTCATCCACCTAACAGAAGCTCTTTTTTTTTTTTTTTTAAAGGAAACTTCCTTTCAGCCATGATAACTTCAGGTAAGTTTCTACAGTTGCTGTACATAACCTTACCTATAGCCGCCCACCTCCTCCCAGATGTCCTGAATTTGGTCTGGAAGGAATACGTCCCAGGCACCCCCATGGCAGGCTGAATAAGCAATGTTCTTCTCATTCTCCTCTGAGCAGCCTAAAACATCTCTATTGTCTACTCACATCCTGGTACTTCAATTCTGGCCCCAGTAAAGCCTCACCTGACTGGTGTTGCCCCCTTGCAATCTGCTGACTGAGCTTGTAATAGAAAAAACAGACAACTCCTGGGCTTTCAGTCCCAGACATACCCAAGAGCAACAGTTAGAAGATGCCTGAAGAGATCCAGAGACTACTGAGAGTTGAGGGTATGACTACAGAAGTGCTAAGAAGGCAAGAGACTGTAAAGAGCCACGCCTGGAGAACTGAAAGACTTAAACACTAGAAAAGCTGTAGAAAGCTGCACAGTTCCTAATTCTGACTGCCAAGGAGCTAAGCACTAGAACAAAGAAATGCCAATGCACTAAATTCAAGGTTACAGCACCAACTGCTGGATACTGAACTAGTGCACTTTAGAGTCTAAGAGCCACAATCCTGACAGCAAATAATCCAAGAGTAGCAGCACTCTTGCTCAGAGCTGCTCGCACTAAGGAAATTGTACTTTGTCTATTCACGATTCCTATTTTAAGCAAAAGAACCCTCAGCTGACTGGCAACAATATAGTCTATAATTAAGTGGTAACTAAAAGCAAAGATAATCAAGAGTGGCCAACACTGAGATATAAGTGTTAGCGTTAGCATACAAGAATTTTAATGCAGCTTATAGTATTGCTCAATGACATAAAGAAAAGAGGAGCCATCTCAGAAAAAAAATAGACAATACAAAAAAGAAAGAAAGCAATGTTAATTTCCCAAGTTTTAATCTACCCAGAGATTGTTTGAGATAATCACTCTCATTTCTGAAATTCTCTTTTTAACCCACATACAAACTGAGGCTCAGAGAAGAGCCAGTACTTGAATCCAAAATAGGCTTGAACTGCTGTGCCCTTCAGGGTCCAACGCCCCTTCTCTAACCCTGACTTAGCTAGAATTACACTTGACTGAGTGTTGACTGTTGGCTAATGTAGCTGTGGTGTGTAGCTATGATGAAGACAATTGAGTTGTGACAGTAGTCTACAGATGGAAAGGTGGCTATCAAGCTTTTACATTTAGATGCTCATGGAACTTTAGGGAAATTAAAAAACCATGAGATTTACTAACAAATTTATTTCTCTCTGCTTTTAAAAGAAGACAAAATGCTAAACAGTTTCCATCTTGTTGAACAATAAGATCTTGTTAAATTTAAAACAGATTTTTAAAAAATAAATTACAGATGCACTGTAAACTCCTCTGATCTCATTCTCCACTTTTCTTCTGGGGCATATAGAGGAAGAGAGCATTTTCTCTGAATTTCTTTAGTTAAATTTTTGTTGTTATTGTTTAAACTTAAAAGTAAAATCCAATTCCTTTTTAAAGATCACTTTAAATCAAAACAAAATATTACATTTCTAATGTAAAAGGTTAATGTGTAATCTTTAAAGATGTGGGTGCCTACTATGTGGCCTCTAAATAGCATACATGATTTTCAGAAGTTATAATTTCTTCACAAAATAATAAAATATGGCAATACAGCCTTATCATGCTCTCTAAGTAGTTATCTCATATTTTATAAGAGTTGTTACAGCTGTCATTTGTATAAAAATTTTATTCAGATTTATATAAAATAAGTGATCTACTCTTGTCTTCCCAAATATCAAAGAACTTTTATGAAACTGTAAACAAATATTTTTAAATAAGAGGGCTATCAATGTTGGGCAGAGGCAGGAGGATTTCTGAGTTTGTGCCCAGCCTGGTATACAGAGTGAGTTCAAGGACAGCCAGGGCTATATAGAGAAACCCTGATTCAGAAAAAAAGAAAAAAAGAAGAAAAGAAAAAAAAAAGAGGGCTAACAATGTACTACAATTCAGATAAATATGAATTGCTTTTTTTTTAAAGATTTATTTATTATTATAAATAAGTACACTGTAGCTGACTCCAGAAGAGGGCATCAGATCTCATTACGGGTGGTTGTGCGCCACCATGTGGTTGCTGGGATTTGAACTCAGAACCTTTGGAAGAGCAGTCAGTGCTCTTACCTGCTGAGCCATCTCTCCAGCCCATGAATTGCTTTTGATGCTTTTGATCTGAGCCCTGCGCACGCTAAACTAGTGGGCTCTACCCTGAGCTATACTCCCAGCTCTCAACCTATTTTTGTAATGCCATGGAAAAAAACATACTATAAAGCCATTGAGAATGCAGGCATTTTCTAAGTATTGATTCTTTAATGCTGTTATATTTTTCAAATGTTTTATAAAGAGAAAATAACACCACCAAGCATTTCCTACCACTAATTCATATACTAAAAGGCAACACGCTATCTATCTGGATTTATCTGTGTTTTCTCAACACTCGTTTCAGAACTTTCCTGTATACTCTTTTTATATGTTGGGCTTGCTGAGATATACATTACACTTAAGCCATTGACAGTGAATTCTGTCCTTTTAGGGTTCAATCTAGTCAATTTAAACAAGTATATAAAGTCACACTACACAACATTACAATACAATACTCTATTGATCACAAAATATACAACCACCATAGATCTCACATTAAATGTATTTGGCACAACAAAGCAAAAAAAAAAAAAAGACATAAATTAAATATATACAATAGTGTACTTGTATCTTTACGCAGAGGCCCTCTTAACACATGTAAATGTGTGCTACTCTTTTCACTTCAGAGAGTCAAATTTAGCCACTATACTATTGATGGATGTTGAGAGTATAGAACTTGAATGCCCTCCTGGGTGCTTAAGGCTTGGTCTCCAATATGGCACTTCTGTACAAACATTAAGAGGTGGAGCCTAGTGAAAAGTCTTTGGGTCACTAAGGTTTTCCTTTTAAGAGGAACTCAGACCCCTTTTTCTTTTGCTTCTTGGCTATGAGGTGAGTGGTTTGCTCCATCTGCTGCCTTTCCACAGGCCCAAAGAGGCAAGAGCAACTAACTATAAATTAGATCTCCAAAACTGTGAGCCCAAATAAATCTTTTTTCTTTATAAGATAGGCATCTATAGTAATCTGTTATAGTGATGTAAAACTGACTAACACAATAGGCTTTAAACTTTTAATTTTTTTACTGCACAAAAATGAAACATTTCAAAGAGAAAAATAACATGAGAAAATTCTGCATCAAAACAAAACAAAACAAAACAAAACCCTCACATCAAAGAGATTTTCTAATGAGATAAGCTCTGGTTAGCTGAAAGCTGAAATGCTTTGTATCTGAGAAAATATTTTTCATTTACAATACTATGGTCTTTGTACTCCTTGGGACATTAAAATATGACAATCTTTATACTTTGGTAAGATACAGTACTGCGATGTCTAATCTTGTCAACTCGATGGGGTTTGGGATCAATTAAGAAACACACCTTTAGTTTGTGTCTGTAAGGGCACTCACTCCCTGAGAGATTTAACTAAAGGTGGAAGACCCTTCATTCTAAATGTGGGCATCATCCCATAGGCTAGAGTCCAAGACTAAATAAAAAGGAAGAGGCACGGTACGCACTAGCATTCACCTCTCTCCTGGAAACAAACATAATATGCCAGCTGCCTCATGTTCCTGCTGCCATGCTTCCCATGTCATGATGGACGAAACCCTCAGAGAAATGTCAAAATAGGTCCTTCCTCCCCATGTTCCTTTTGTCACAATAATGAAAAAAGTAACTAGTACAAGTTATTATTCAATTATTTCGTTGAAAAGAACCTATACAGGATTGGTGACAATAAGCTCATACTGAATCTCTGCCTCTTTTGCACCAAACCAAATCATTTTCTATTAACTCCCAACGCCAGAGGGCAGCAGCCGCAGTACTAATGAGCAATTTCAATAGTCTTTAGGAAGGCAGAAAGCATCATGAAACAAAGCACAGAGACCCTAACTGTAGGTCAAATCACTGTACGACGACCTCTTGTTGTGAAACAGTTTCCCCAAGATTGAAACACTGCACCTTTCAAGAGAGCTCCTTAACAGGTGGGCAACAAGCATTTAAAAACATTCCCTGAAACTGACCAGATTCTCTAGGCTCCTCCCTACCCGAGTAAGAAGAGCCCAGCTGTAAAGATGACTGGAGACCAGACCAACTGCCTAGAAAAAGCAGAAACCAGCCCAGCAGCCTGAAAGAGGTTTAGACAACTTAGGCACCTAATAAGAACACTCTTCAGTGGGCAGGCTGGGCTGCCTGCAGGCTGTGCAGTGGTCTAAGTTCTCAATCTTTGTGAACTGTCACCCATGCTGGGTTGGAAATGGGTGATTCATCTGTCTTTCCAGTCATTTCTGCTCCTGTAAGAAACTCCTCACCCATATTCTTGTAAGTACCCCCAATAAAACCCACTGGTTCTGCAAGTTGGACTTTGATGGTATTTGTACTTTGTCTGCCCTGGGTTTCTGAGCAGACTTGTGTGTTCCATCTCCCCAGGAAGTTTTGTCATACAACACCTATGCATTTGGTTGTGCAGTCAAAATGAAATCCTATCTACAACATGGATGACAATGAGGACATTGTGCTAACTGATATAAGACAGTAACAGAAGGCAAAGCACTCTATGACTCCATTCATATAAGGTACCCAGAATAGTCAAATTCTAGAAATGGAAAAAAGAATAATGGTTTTCTGGGGAAAGAGGAAGGAAGAAACACATTATTTAATGGATATAGAGTTTCAGCCTAGCAAGATGAAAAATTCTGAAGGTCTGTTCTACATTAATATGAGTATTTTTATGGTAGCTAATGAAGTATTTATACCCTTAAAAATGAACAAGACCATAACTTGTATGCATTTCCACTACAATTAAAAAGTTAAATGCTGTGTTTTATCTTCTGGTTGATTATCAAAAGAGAAAATAATATAATTACTAGGCTAAGAAACTCTAAATATTGTTTACTTTAGCTCTTCTAGCATATATCTGTGCCATCTGAACAGATGAGTTCAAATAGTTTCTTACTTAAGCTTCATCAATTAATTATTCAAAATCAGGTCAGGTAATATTTTAGTTTGCTTCATTTCTGGTCAAAAATTTACTTACTTTTTTTTTAAGCTCAGGGTGGCAGGCCTGCTAGGCGAGCACTGTGAACTAAGCTATACCCTCAAGTTCCAGTTCCTTCCTTCTTGCTTCTGCTGACCTACCCACTCTGCTTCTTTCCCTTCCTTCGGTTCTTCATAGGTGACTGCTTAATTGCCTTTCTGGTGTTGATAAAAATGACACTGCATCTTCACCGCATAACTAGAATCTTTAGACAGAGACATTGTGTTCCATTATTTCTTGACACAGTGTGGACCTAGTGCATAACTTATCAACCAAGATTCCTCACAATGGACTCCTGCAGTAGTCATTACATAACAAATTTTTCTCACAGCACCTACTTATTTGTTTCTTCAACTTTAATACTCATATGTGTTATACATATACATATGTATGTATGTATATATGTATGTATGTATGTACCTATCTATCTATCTATTTGGTAGAGGAATCACTTTTTTCTTTCATTTCCTAGAGCTTATCCTTGTTTCTGTTGCTTTTTCACAGAACCTTTTCTTACCTGATGATAAAATAAATTTCTATTTTTAATTTATAATTTTGGGGTTCCTAATGTTCCCATTGTATATATTATAATACATGTTTATGTATTTACCTATTGCTTTATCTTCTTGTTCATATGAATTGTTTTCTTCATATAGATTGATACTTAGTTATTAATAACCACAGATTTTTTTTTCTGGGAAGTTGGCATGAACTTTCTCTGTTTTATAAATATACTATGTTTCCTGCCAACATCTTCTTAACTAGAATGGTCAGTTGGGACTTCTATATCTGCAAATTATTTTCTGAGGATTTTATTTACACAGATTAAGTTAATCTGTATAATTAATTTAAATTTTTAATTTAATTTTTCAAAAGAATAACTATACAACTATCAAATTTTAAAAAGTGCTACAGTTTAAATGTGGCCTGTACCTCAAGGCTTCCCATACCAAAGACTTGGTCTTCAGCATGAGGTATTGAGGTAGTAGAAGCTTTTAAGAATGTGAGGTAACTGGGTCACCACCAAAGGCACTTCCCTAGGTAGTTGTGGATAAGTTCTAACAAGAGTAAGCTGTAATTTATAGAAGAGAAGAGAGGAGGTAATAGGAGAGAAAATTTAAACGGCAAGGCTCACTCCTCCCTGCTCTCTGGCTTCCTGCCTCACTGTGTAATCCCTTTTACATACGCTTCTGTCATGACTCCATCAGCCATAAGGCTCTAACTCAAGCCAAACAAATGTGGCTGTCTGATCTTATATAAACTGAGCTAAATAAACCTCTTTTCTTTATATATTACCCAGGCTCAGGTACTTACTACATAATAAAATAGGCTTGAAGAATTAATTCACAGCCTTTTGTTCTGGTTAATTTGTTGAAAAATGTTCTGTAGTTAAACATCTGACAATCACTGGCCTAGATTGATATCTTTTATTTCCTTTTTGCAGGCTCTTTATAAGTCTAACCTATCTTCAACTTCATATTCTACTCTTTTTTAATACAGACCTACATTCTGAGACCAGAATGTTGTACTTACTATTTCTTAAATTGCCATGGCAAATTCCTGCCTCCACACTGTTGTCAATATACAGGATATTTGTTGTTGCTGTTTCAGTCAGCAGAGCAGTTCTGCCCTGTGTCTCAGTCTCCCTTCCCTATCCATCCACCCATACTTTACCAGTGCTTAACAGCCTAGGTATAAATTGCTTACAGAGAATTAAAATTCACATGGCAACAGAATCAACAGACAGTTATGATGTTAAAGAACCCTGCTTTTAGGCCAGGACTGCTTGTCTGTAACCTGACAATGCATGAAAGCCCTGAATGAAAGAGATAGGAAGGAGGTATGAGCCTTACCCTAGAGCAGAGGAGAACGCATTGTTAATGGAGTTCTCTGTGCTCAGCTGATGGGAGGTCTAACCAATGGACTCATGGAGTTAGAGTAATAGCATAGCTCCACACAGAGATGGATGCATTTACTTGTTACAAGCTGATACTGTTCAATGCTGTATGTTTTACTCTCGGTGATTTGACTTTATAATCACCAAAAATCTATGGTTTATTTGGCTTTTCCTATGACATATCTACCAAATGCCTGATTTAGAAATAAATCTACTGCATCTCTATCATAAAGAACAAAACAATATTCTTAAATCAGTTATCAGTTTCTATGACCTTGAGTTGACCCATTCATTTTGAAACTAGGGAAGCCAACATACTAAATAAAAGCCTGGATGCTAGTAGGAGCATGCATCCAAGTCTGGTAAATCTGCTGATAGAAAGCTGGCCTATAGCAGCTACACAAGAGTACTCTGCCCCCCCCCCCCAAAATCTGATTAGAAAGACAAAAAATAAAACACAAGAGTCTCATGCTGTTTAGGCTGGCATGGAACTCACTATGTAGCCCAGGCTGGCCTCAAACTCTAACTGCTCTTACTGTATCAGCCTCCCACCGTTGAGATTACAGGCAAGAGTAATTATGCCAGGACTATGTTCTTGCACTATTTTCTTTTTTCTTTTTTTTTTTTCCCCCCCGAGACAGGGTTTCTCTGTATAGCCCTGGCTGTCCTGGAACTCACTCTGTAGACCAGGCTGTCCTTGAAATCCACCTGCCTCTGCCTCCCAAATGCTGGGATTAAAGGCAGGCGCCACCACCGCACTATTTTCTTTTCAGCACTTACATATACTCTTAATTGCTGAAGACCACTAATGATACATTATTGCTCTTCAACAATCTGGTCTTCATATACCTTTCCAAAGATTTCTATGTACCCTAAGCTTCAACAGACACAAATGTGCTAACTACACACATTCAATTTTCCATCTTTCTGATTCTGTCTTCCCTCTCCATCTTGGCAAATCTGAATGTTAACTAAATGAGAAAGTTCAACATGAATAACATCTTTTTTTTTTTATAAAGACTTTTCAATGTACACCAAGCCACCAAAGCTAAAATTAGTAATGTTGCTGACTATGGCAAATAGCAAGTTGCCCTGAGACCAATTTATAGCTTATCACATGCTTCATCATCTTCAAAAATCAGCAGCACTATTAGGATTTCTTGACTGGTATTAATCAGAGATTGAGCTCAGACTCTCGGCATTAAAAGACTATATGTAGGGTCAATGTATAAGGAAAGACTTAAATTTCATTTTGTCTTCTAAAGTCTAGTGGCCTTGGACTTAGCCTAGCTTACTTAAATATCAATCTATAGTAGATAAATCCTTGTTTATCAAATAAAAGCATTATCCCGCATTAAGAAAGAGATCAGTAACATATAATTAATAAAATTATTTAAATCTGTTTTTCTGTTAAGGCACTTAATTACTTTTTCCCTACATTTTATTTGGAAGCCTTTGTTTTACGCTCTTATGTTCACTGAGGCATACATTTATTTCATCTTCTCTCTCATGGAGGCTTTCCCTGTTCTTTTCATGTATACTTCATGTTCTCATAAAGTCTTCTTTGACCGTCCCACTTCACGATCACTCTCACTTTTGAACTCCCATGAGCACTCAATGACGGCAACCTTGTTTATTGCTACTATAACTGTTGTAGCATTATTTTCATATGCATTTTTACAGTTCTTAAATATTTCAGTATATCTTGGCAGTATCTGGGCATAGCACAGACAACAAGTATTAATTCATTCATCTGGGATATTTATTAAGAAAAACACAGATAACGCTGATACTGAAAGAGAAAAGAGTGCCACTATTTTTAGTGAGGTGCGCAAATCAGCAAAATTGGTATCAATCCCTTGGAAGCTCACAAGGCTGTCAGGCCCCACCTGGTCAGGCTCTGCTGTCTAGTCAGAAATGCCTCTTAAGAATCCCAGATGATATGTTAGCACTTTCAGGTTTGAGAAAAATTGGTTCAGGTTCTAGAAGAATGATCAGAAGATCTAAGAAATATATGACCCAGTAACACCAAATACTTTATTGTAATTGCTTATTTGTTGGACTTCCTTATCTACTAACTAAAGACTTGCTGACGGCAAGAACTCTTTCTATCTTTCTCACCACCAGTATTTCCTGGCCAGCCTAGAACACTCAGTATTTGGTTGGGGTTTTTTGTTTGTTTGTTTGTTTTGTTTCCCTTCTGCTAATTAGGTAGTTCTTTTATATAACATAATCTCACATACCTCCATACAAACCCCTTAATTCAGTTTTAGTCAGTTTTAAATGTGCTGTCTTCTCAGTTTTAGCGGCTGTACCCTATGCACTTGAGAAAACAAACACTTGGATTACCAGCCCACCCTCCGAGGAAGCCTCCAAGAGCCTCTTTTACAATGAAAAGGATGCATTTTAATTCTAGCTTTCACCAACCCACCCTATAGACCTGCACAAGGGGAGGGAGAGATCAGAAGCGTTGGTATCTGCGATTCTGAAATTCCTAAGCAATTCCTAAATATCTGGTCAGAATCTGCCTTTTAAGATTTGAGAAGTAATGGTGCAAACTCTAGACTAGACTATTCTAGATGTCTATGACCACAATTCTTTGAATAGGATACTTCCAATAAATAACTGCCGGCAGAGGAATGAAATAAGAGGAGAACCCTTGTCACATTCAATAGCAAAAGGTGATACCAGAAAATAAGAGCGAAATAGATTAGCGAATACCTAGCCAGCGATTACCTAGTGACAGAGGGTGGAAACACACCAGAGCAACACCAAAGCAGATAGTGAGTGGTTAATAACGTTCAAGAAACGTACCAGAAGGCACTTTCAGGTTCTGCAGAGAAGGAAGTCAAGGGAGAAAGAGGACAGGAGATGGATGCATATACACGGAGTAGAACTTACAATGATGAGGATGAAGTATTTTGACAATGAGAGGTGATAAGCACTGGAAGGAAAGAGGCAGCAAGGGAGGAAGCGGGGCAGCGGTGTAGCCTACCACAAAAGAAAGCGACTGCAGATGTCCCTGCCCAGCCCAGACCGCCTGGGGGAAGCTGCCCCTGCAGAGGTGAGAGGCATCGCCCAACTCCACTAGCCCAGCGCTGCCTGGAGCCATCTCCCCTGGAGCCTGCAGAGCCCTGGGTGGGTACCGGAAAGGGCGGACTGTGAGAGGGTGGGCAGGAAGAGGGGACAGATGCCGGGGTGACCAGGTACCCACCTTGTCCCAACGCAGCCACTGCCCGATGGCCGTGTCTAGCTGGGGGTCCCCAGTGAGGCAGGGGGCGTGGAGCAGGTTAGAGTTCAGGTCCTCATCTGCGTTCTCAGCCATGGCAGACACACGGGTTTGCGGGTCCGAGGGGCGGGCGAAGACACCGAGTCTGGGGGCTCTAGACGTGCTCACCAGGGTCCAGAAACCCCCTCCTTGACGAAGGGCATCGGAGACCAACCGCGAGCTGTTCAGTCGGCGCCAGCTCCTGCCGCAGCTTCAGCGAACCGGGAGAGAGGGCGGAGACAGCACAGCCGCCTCCCAGCAGACTAGCTCCGGAGCTCAGCTCGAACTGACTGAGGCGGGCGTGAAGCGAGAGAACAACAACAGTCCCAGATGTCTGGGTCGCCGCCTTCGCCCGCGCCGCCTTAGGCCCCGCCCCCGCGCCGCCCGCGCCGCCCCCGCCCGGCCGAGTGCCCGCGGCATGAGGCGCGAGCCCGGGAGCGCGCGCCCGGCCCCTCCGCAGCCGCGGTGACAGTCCGCGGAGGCACCGGTGCACAGCTGGCTTTCTTTTTGTAATGCGGTTTCTCAGCTGTCCTTCCCTTCTCACCCGCCCCACACTCGCACGTGCGTCTCCACCTGGTGTCCCAGTCGTCTCAAGCAGCCCGCCTAGGCACTCAACAAGGAGAGTCCCCGGCGCGCGCAGGCCCCACCCTCTCCGCCTCGGGGCTTCGTCCTGCTTGAGAGCCGAAAGTGGCGCCCATGAAGCCTCATGGGAGTTGTAGTTTTTCCCCGGTTCCCCCAATTCTGTACACCCGTTGCCTTCTCTCCCCTCAAAGAGAAAACCACCACCCCATGGCTGTTCCCTGACGCTTCTTATCTTGTTCAGTGGTGGTCTCCTGCTTGAAGGTAAAAAAGAAATGTCGTAAGGAATAACTGTATCTATTTGGTGCTTGAAAGTTTACCAGTTGTTTTTTGTCGTTTCATCCATCCTGTGTGGTAGGTTGTACGTGTATTCCACTCCCACTTCACACGGAGGTAACTGAAAGGCAAACCGAATTTTCTGAGCAGTAGTGTTCCTGAGAAATGAATGCAGGTTTTAGTCTGTCCCATTACCTCAGCAGGCAGTTGGTTTTGGTCAGCTGCAGCAGCAGAATAGAGGTAGAGAGAATATAATGTCTGGAAAATAGATAAGAATGTTGTCAGATGATGGGTCAGCATTTAACCCTATTTTAAGAATGCACAAACATCATAAAATACATGAACCAATACAAGTAGGAATACAGAGAAAGAAAGAAAGAAATGGATACCCCAAAATGGAAATCATTTCTTCTCATCTTCGCTTTCTTTCTTCTATAAAATGTGTACCTTTCAGGTCTCATTACTTGAGGCCAGAGAAATACTGAAGCCTCTTTAGAGACCACTCTGCTTTCTTTGTTTTTGATGCAGGGTCACTCTGTGGCTTTGGCTAGCCTTGAACGTGACATACACCAGGCTGAAATTGAACTCGCAGAGATCCACGTGCCTCTGCCTCTTGAGTGTTGGAATTACAGGTGTGCACCACTACACCGTGCCAGTTACCCTCACTTTCTTGGTGTGATTTGACCAAGTATATTAAAACTTTTCCTCATCAGCTTTTTGTTATTGTAAGGAGTATATAATATTTATAGCATGATGGTACAGTAATTGAAGAGATGCTTTTAGAGTGTTTTGAGGCTCACAGATAAAAGACATAATAAATCCAAAGTATTCCTTTTATTTTTTTAAGACATCATTTGTTCTAATAAAATCCAAACTACTAGCATAAAATAATTGACTGAGAGTTTCTGAAAAATAATATGTCATTGTTAGGAGTTGCAGTATTTGCCTTAAAAACTGAGTGCTTCTTTTTAAGGGTTTATGGGATTCTTTTAACCCCATAAGACTGGGGAACAACCATGTTTCAAGAAAGAAATTGATTGTCTACTATAATCAGAATTATTATACAAAACAAATATTAAGCATTCACTATCTATTAAGAATTGTGCTAGTTGAGCTCAGAGGATGGCTCAGCTATTAAATGCTAGGCTTGCAATCAACAAGACAGGAATTATGCTAGGAGATGATATTACAAGAATGTAAATAATTATTTCCTTCAAGAAGTAAAATCTGAGGCTGGAGTGATGTTTCAGCTGTTAAAGCTAGGGTCACAACCAAAACCCCCAGAAATAAAATCTGGAGAGATAGAATATGTGCAAGGATGTTTAGTCTGTAATAAAGAGCTTGCTGCAAACAGTGGGAATGAAACCATCAAGCAAGAGGGACCTGCACTGGGATTTCAAGAACAGAAAATCAGCAAACTAAGGAAAAAGTAGAGGGTATTTGAAATCCGTTAACGAGTGATTCTCAAGCCCACTGTGAGGTTGTTTAAAATATAGTTTATATTAGTGAACATAAATCCCAGCAATTCTGAGTTTTGATATGGCCGCAGTATCTCCATAAAAATATTAGGACCAACAAGTTGACATCCTCTGGAAGCGTATTAAGAGATGCAAATTTCCAGTACTTAATAAAGTTCTACTGAAACAGATTTACATTTTAACAAACTTAGTAATTAATATCTAAATATTGTATATAGTAGTTTTATGAGACAATTCTTTTTAAATACCAAGTAATAGTACCAAATCAGCAACTTTCAACATATGAAATTATATAGGACATGTAGTAAAGACAGGAGAACACAGGCTCTAGTTAAATACTCCTTTCAACCAATGTTTCCTTACTTTTATCAGCAAAATTCAAAGAGATATAACTGGTTACCTGAGTCTTACCCAACAGGTTAGGCTTATTGTTTAGACATTGAAAGATAGCTAAGGAGACCCTCAATTCATTCAATCTGAGAACATTGTTTAAGTATGTCCAGAAGGGGGAGTCAGGAAACTCTCAGAAGCTTTCCATTTCTATTGGGGTTTGTCCAAAGGGTCCTGTGTTTTTACTGTATTTTTATTTGGTAAAAGTTTGTCAACTCTGTGTGATTATGAAAGTGAGTTCTTGGTTCTCAGAATAGAAATGCATTCCGAGAAATGAATTGTGAGACAATTTTATCATTAGGTGAACATCATAGAGTGGCTATAACATCATTTCGTGAGGAAAAGCTTATGAGACCACTGTTGCATAGGCAGTCCTCTTTTGACACAAATGTGACATTGTACATAATTGTATACTATAATCAATATGTATGCATTTTGTTATGCCATATGCATATATCAGTTTTATCTGTTCTATATATTTATTGTTGTGTCATTGTGTCAGTCAGCTTTCCATTACTGTGACAAAACGCCTACAATAAATCAACTTAATAGAAAAATAAGGTTAATTTGGGCCTACAATGTCATAGGCTTGAGTCTATGGCCATTTGGCTCTGCTGTTCTTAGATGTGTGGAAAAGCAGTCTGTTACAGCAAGGAGTAAAAAGTAGAGCAAAGATGCTCACCTCATGGTGGCCAGGAAGTATGAGTTAGGAAGAGGCTTGTAGGTCTCAATATGTCATTCAAGGACATGTTCCAGTGGCTGGTCTACAGTTTACAATGGAAGTCCAAAGAAGTTGGTTCTGATAACGGTGAAGGAATGTACCAGCTACGAGGTAGATGGATTTGCCAGCAAGAATGAGAGCAAACTTGAGGCGAGGGGGTGAGGTTGGGGGTGTCCCTTCTTCCATGTCTTTTATCTGGGGGTGAGGTTGGGGGGTCCCTTTTTCCATGTCTTTTATCTGGGGGTGAGGTTGGGGGTCCCTTCTTCCATGTCTTTTATCTGGGCTAGTTGTATCTAGGCTGGGTCTTCCTGCTTCAGATAACCTGATCAAGGAAGAAGAAGTGCCCAGTGGCATATGTTTTATTTAGCTCCAGATGCAGTCAAATGGATAAGCAAGATCTTTAGCTATCACAACCATGCCCTCTAAAGCCTTGCCAGGTCCTGGTTGTAGCACACTAAATACAACTTAGGAATAAGGTATTAAATCCTTTTAAAATTTAAAATATATTAATGTGTGTGTGTGTGTGTGTGTGTGTGTCTGTGTCTGTGTCTGTGTTTGATTATGGTGCAATAGCATATGTGTGAAGGTCAACAAACTACTGTGGGAATCAGTTCTTTTATTCCACTATGTGGGACCTTGGAATGGAACTCAGGTCATCAGGCTAGGTGGCCAGTACCTTTACTTGCTGAGCCATCCTGCCTACCACCAAGACATTGAATCTTGAAAAAAATCTGTCATTTTGTTCTGTGATCACTATATAAAGAATATATTCTCTTCTTGTTGCTTACTGAGATACCTGTCATAAATTCTAGTTAGCTTTGTATTAATAAAGAGAGAGAGAGAGAGAGAGAGAGAGAGTGTGTGTGTGTGTGTGTGTGTGTGTGTGTGTGTAAGAAGGAGATCTTCGTTAAGGGCTAATGGCTGCAGGCACAACAGGGCTACAGTGAAGCAAAGTGACAGAACCAGGGTGCAAATTATAAGGAGGCCCTTGCTCTCATGCTTGTAGAAGTGTAGAGCTGCTGCCTAAGTGTGAGCACCTCATTTCATTTTCAGCATCTATCTTTAGATATGATTCAGATGCCATAGAATCTATGCATTTAAAGTATTGAATTAAATGGTTTTAAAACTTGTTCATGCTGGGCAGTGGTGGTGCACGCCTTTAATCCCAGCGCTTCAGAGGCAGAGGCAGGCAGATTTCTGAGTTCAAGGCCAGCCTGGTCTACAGAGTGAGTTCCAGGACAGCTAGGGCTATACAGAGAAACCCTGTCTCGAAAAACCAAACCAAACCAAACCAAACCAAAACAAACCAAAACAAAACAAAAAAAAAACTTGTTCACTGATGCATATATATACATATATATATATATATATATATATACACATAAGAAATTTAGAACACCTTGAGGACATTTTCACCATCCCATAAGCCCTGTGCCCCTCACTATCAGTGCTCGTATCACTCAAGCCTTTTGACTCCCCCCCCAGGTGGAAGCAACCACAAATCCATTTTTTATCTCTATAAAGATTGCCCCAGGACATAAAAAAAAATCAGAAGTGAGGAGGAACTAACTTCTATCCCAACACTGGGAGTAACTGGAAACAGCGGGACCAGGCACACAGGAACTCCACCAGCCCAGTGACTCGGCTTCCTTCTGGTCTGTCTGGGCTGGTGTCCAGAGCAGACCCTGGGCTCAAGCTCCACAGCCAGTCCCACAACACCCAGAGGAAGCTCCACTCCCAGGTGACCTAACAAGCCCAGGATCAGAGGTGAGGAGGAACCAACATCTGTCCCAACACTGGGAGTAACTGGGACCAGTGGGACCAGGCACACAGGAACTCCACCAGCACAGTGACTCAAGTTCCTTCAGGTCTGTCTGGGCTGGTGTCCAGAGTAAACCTTGGGCGCAAGCTCCAAAGCCAGTCCCACAACACACAGAGAAAGCTTCACTCCCAGGTGACCTAACAAGCCCAGGATCACAGGATCCCAGAATCACAGGATCCCAGACACAGCTTGACTCTGAGGAGTTCTGACACAACCAGGATCACAGGAAGGACAGGCTCCAGTCAGATTTAGCAAGGGCAGGTAGC
>JADRCD010202417.1:0-31682 GCA_019843815.1 Montemys delectorum | reverse complement strand
TGTGTGTGTGTGTGTGTGTGTGTGTGTGTGTGTGTGTGTGTCTTCCTATTTTCAAGCCAGTATGTATTTTTCCTATGTCAGAAAAACATCTATGAAATTGAGATCAGGCTTCCAACTCAACAGACTTTCGGAAAATGAAATTCTTGGGAATTCTTCTAAAACACTGAGTCACTCAGGCTTGACTTTAGGATGAGGAGATTCAAATAATGGCTTTGTAACTGGCCTGGCAGAAATTGATGATATTCTTTTGCGTCCCTCAATTGAAACAACTGACCCTAAGAAATGGGAATTTCATGCTGAAAGAAGGAAAAGGCTCAAAGCCTGACACCAAGGGCGGACTTAATTTGTTTTCTGGGAAAGAGATTTCACAGTCTTAATGCCTTGTTAGAACACCTTCCAGGATAGGACTGAAGTCCAAAAAATGATGGGTCAATGGTAGACAGGGGCACATATTAACCAAGATTGGTTAGAATTCAACATTCCTCAACCTATGGGTCCTGACCCCTTGAGGTTCAAAAGACCCTTTCACAGGGGGGTCACCTAATACCATAAAAAAACACAAATATTGATATTATAATTAATAACAGTAGCAACGTTATAGTTATGAAGTAGCAATAAAATTGATTTTGTGATTGGCACTCACCACACATGAGGAATTATATCAAAGGGCTATAGTATTAGGAAGGTTGAGAACTACTGAGTTAGATATTCATATCCCTGGCTACTTATGCACACTTTAATTTCACTTCAGGACCTCAGAAATTGACTCCTATAATGACTGGCACCTCCATTTGACCACACTAAGCAAATCCTTTTTTGCTATTAATTTGGCTGTTTGTTTTGTTTAGTTTATTTGTTTTCCAAGACAGGATCTCAATATGTAGCTATGGCTGTCTTGGAACTCAGTAAGTAGATCAGGCTGTCCTGGAACTCACAGAGATCTTCCTGCCTCTGCCTCCTGGAATTAAAGATGTGTGCTCCACCATAACCAGCAAATTTGACTATTTCAATTGGGTTCTCCAGGATGAGCTAAGAGGCTGTACTGTAAAGTTGGGTTACAGACCTTTTTACCATAGGGTCAATTCATTCGTAAAGTGTTGTAAAATACCCATGAACATCAGACAGTCATTGTGAGTTCCAGAAGATTAGGAAACGCGTGTCCTTAGCAAAAGTGCTTTTGCTTCCTTGAAAATGAGCAACCAGTAAAATCTCCCAACTTATGGTTGTCCAACCACATGGCTCATTTAATTAACTTGGAAATTAAAAACATTCATGGGAATGATACATGGCGAATGGCAAATTACAGTGTGTCTGGGTCAACGGTATCATCATTGGTTATTTTCATATTACTAGTCTTATTTTGATATTACTAGTCCTGAGTGTCAGGCAACGAGCTACACAAAGCAAGAACCTGTGCTAGTCCAGCTTACGAGTGCGCATGTGCAAACCAGAGAGAATTTGCGTTCTCCTCGGCTCCTCGGCAAAAACGGAAGCTCCGCCCCCTAAAGCTTGCGTAGACGTGGGAGTGGGCGTTCCTTTGAGAACGACTGAATCCGAGAGGCGGGCCGTGGGCACAAGGGCGTGTACTTCCGGGTCGAAGGCCCTTCGTTCCGGGAAATACAAATTTCTAGGAGTGCGGAAGTGAGGCTGGTGCTGGTGAGTCCGGTTGCTTAAGCAAGCATGAAGATCACCAGGCAGAAACACGCCAAGAAGCATCTCGGCTTTTTCCGCAACAATTTCGGAGTCCGAGAGCCCTACCAGATCCTTCTGGACGGCACTTTCTGTCAGGCGGCGCTGCGCGGTCGCATCCAGCTGCGGGACCAGCTGCCCCGCTACCTTATGGGAGAGACCCAGCTGTGCACCACGAGGTGGGTCTGAGGGGCGGGGTCGCGGATGTGGCTTAGAATTCTCCACGGTACAAACAGAAAGTCGGGTTACCTTGGGCCATAACTGACGGAGAAGTCAGGCAGATGGTACTGTGCCATGCGAACATTCCGTTATTTCTGCGAAAAATCAGAATAAGAATTCTGTAACAAGTAGACCTGACTTGGACTTCTGGTTCCAGTCAAAAGTCTCAGGCAAGAAATGGGAGCATAACTTCTTCAAAGTTGATATAAGGTCACATGAGGTATCGTGTATGTAGGAAAATTTTCAAGATCCACAAGCTTACACCCTTTCTAAAGAGGTTGTCATTTGTAAGTTTAACTCAAAGGTTTTCAAGCCTTCCAACTGCCAGTGAGATCTTATCTCAATTCCTACGCAAAGAAATCTAGGCTCAAGATTGAAAACTTCGCCCAAGGCCATTTTTAAGTACCAACCAAATGGCTGGCACTGCTCCCGACCCTGAGGATACCTTCGTGGTCAAGACAAAGGCCTAGCCTTAGCCTTGATGGTCTGTAAAGTCAACTGCTGATGGCTGTTTTCATTCCACTTCTGTACCTTCTCACTTCATGTAAGTGAGCACATCCAGGGTAGAACACCCAGGAGCAGGAGTGTGAGAGGGGTGGAAGTGGGGTGCAGGTGGTGGCTATTTTAAAAGTTTTCATAGAATCGATGTTCGAGCCCCCTGACATTTGTTTAGAACTGAGGAGGAAATGTCTGTTTGTTTTTGTTTGTTTGGATTTTTTTTTTTTTTTTTTTTGGTTTTTAGAGACAGGGCCTTGCTATGTAGCTTTGGTTGTCCTGGAACTCACTCTGTAGACCAGGCTGGCCCCGAACTCAGAAATCCACCTGTCTCTGCCTCCCAAGTGCTGGGATTAAAGGCGTGCGCCACCACTGCCGGGCTGGAAATGTCTGTTTTTAATGATAGAAATAGTAATGTTATTGTTTGAGAGAACTTTTGAACAAATACCAGGTTGATACGTGAAGAAGGTTATATCTAATATTATGGGACATGAAAATAGGGAAAAGGTAAACTGAAGCTAGACCATCAATAAGAATTTTAGTAGTTTTTGCATTGTAGAATAAATTAAATGAGTTAAACCACTACAGCTTTTAAGTAGCCAGTTAGAGTGTTCTTCATACATTCGCCGAAGTCAAGCCGTGCTCTTTCTGAGTTACAGATAACCTCAAGATTTTAACCTCAGGCTGGAAAGATGGCTCAGTGGTTAAGCACGCCTCCTGCTCTTCCAGAGGACCTGAGATGAGTTCCTAGCATCAGTGTCAGGGGTCTCACAACTGCTTGTAACTCCAGCTCCAGAGGATCCAACACCCTCTTCTGGCCTCTACAGCTACATACAAAAAATTGTTTTTTTGGAGGCGGGGTAATGGTTTCAAGGCAAGGTTTCTGCTGGGTGGTGGTGGCGCATGCCTTTAATCCCAGCACTTGGGAGGCAGAGACAGGCGGATTTCTGAGTTCAAGGCCAGCCTGGTCTACAGAGTGTGTTCCAGGACAGCCAGGGCTATACAGAGAAATCCTGTCTCGAAAAACCAAAAAAAGAAAAGACAAGTTTTCCCTGTGTAGCCCTGGCTGTCCTGAACTCACTCTGTAGACCAGGTTGGCATTGAACTCAGATTTGCCTGCTTCTGCCTTCTGACATCTGGGATTAAAGGTGTGTGGCACCAACATCACCAACCTAACACACAGAAACTTTTAAATGTTTTATGGATCCCATCGTCTGAAAGTTTTGATCCCTTTAGCCCCAAGAGCTGCCCATACAGCTTTTAACAGCTTTTACCCCTGAATAAGATGCTTTTGAATTACTCCCATGTGCCATACAAGCATAAATAGTACAGTGCTATGATGCAAGCGGTCGAGAAGTACTACATGTACAGGTATTATATTTCCCCAAGGAATCTAACTCCTGAGTCACTCAAGGTAGGTTACACTGTAATACAGATGCTCAGTGAGGTTGATTCAGGAGTAATACCATGAGTTTGAAGTAGGCCTGGCAAGAGCCTGTCTCAGAGAGGAAGAGGAGAAAGGAGAACAACCACTTAACTTTGGGAATCTTTGCTTTTGTGGATTTGGGGTGGTTTTGTTTTGTTTTGTTTTGTTTTTTGTTTGTTTTCTACAGAGTTTCTCTGTATAGCCCTAGCTATTCTGAAACATGCTCTGTAGACCAGGCTGACCACAAACTCAAGAGATTCACCTGCCTCTGCCTCTACCTCCAAAGTACTAGGATTAAAGGTGTGCACAACCACCTAGCTACTTTGGGAATTTTTCAAACCACACAAAATTTGAGACACTGATACCCAGCATTTGATGGTCCCAGAATACTCATTCTTTTTTTTTTTTTTTTTTTTTTAATGTTAACCATGTATTTATTTATAATAGATTTAAGTTTTATTGCATTATGATGAGAAAAGATACATAATTACAATTTATCTGAATTTGTTAACATTTAAAAACATATTTTAAGTAAATAGAATTACATCAAATTCTTCTTTACCTTTTGTATCCCAACTCCTCCCAGAGACCCCCCTTCAATACCTGCCATATCTTTCATTCTTTTTATTTTCTCATATTCTTTAAAATTTATAAAATATTGTAGCAATAAAAATGAGTATTATAAAAATTGTTTGATATAAAACAACAATCAATTGAACAGTCTTATATATAGATGCTTGTCTACAGCAACACTGAAAATATATATGTTTTTCTCAATATAAATTTTAAATAGCTCCAAATATATTAACTGTGTATTTTAAAATAATACATCACTACTAGTTTTTGTTTGTTTGTTTGTTTGTTTTGCATTTTGTAGAGTTTAAAATCTTGGCTCTTACTGTGGTATAAGCCCAAAATAAGAATAATTTTTAGACATTGGATTTCATGTAATAAGGCTGTACTTCAATGACCCTTACATCACCAAAGGATTTTTACCTCCATCATAGCTAAGCTGAGAATTGACAGTTCTGCTGGGCTGAGGAATGAATTGTAGGCACAATTTTTGGATACAGACTTCCTGCTATGGTCAAAACTATTTGACTTGAATGAGTGACTTTATTCTCAGCCCATAGAGAACAGGTTACATTCATTTAAGAAATGGTGTGTGGATTAAGATGGTCTATCCATGAAGTCATTCACTGTTTCAATGAACAATGGTTCTGATTGGAGGGTGGCACAGACATTAGGTGAGGGTAAGAATCTGGTTCATTAGCTGTGATAATTTGGAAAAGCATTCATCTCAGAGAAAAAGTAACTTATAAAGTCCTCTTCTTCAAACTTGATACAAGAGCTACAAATGTCAAGCAAAGCATTCAGTCTCACTTTTTGTTGTTCTCTTTCCTACAAGCCACCTCCCAAGTTAATTGTATATGTCTCCCTTGAGTATACAAATACTTTTGAAATATATAAGCTGTTCTGAAAGCCATAGTATAGTGTAAAAACATGAAATAAATAATACTACTAATAGAGAGGGTAAGATAGGAGAAGCAAGATCTCAAGACTCTTATGTTGTACACAGCAAGACACTGTCATGAACAAACAAGCTGAAAGTATATATAGATTGTACAATATTGGACCTATTTCTCCAATTACCAAATTAGAGAGACCATTGGATGACAATCAACAAATTTCTAATTCCTCATATTTTTAGATTTCAATCAGTTAGGATATGTTGGTAATATTAATTTTCATATTAAGATATTAAGAAAAGGTAATTGTCACTTCCTGTTGTTTTTCTTGTAAGAGGTGGAATTAGATTTGTGTGGATTTGTTGAAAGATCACTTTCTTGCTGCTTCTAGGGTGTAGTTTTGCTCCTTGTGTTGATGTTTTCCATCTATTATCCTTTGTAGGGCTGGATTTGTGGAAAGATATTGTGTAAATTTTGTTTTGTCATGGAATATCTTGTTTTCTCCATCTATGGTAATTGAGAGTTTTGCTGGGTATAGTAGCCTGGGCTGGCATTTGTGTTCTTGTAGGGTCTGTATGACATCTGCCCAGGATCTTTTAGCTTTCATAGTCTCTGGTGAGAAATCTGGCATAATTCTGATAGGCCTGCCTTTATATGTTACTTGCCTTTTTTCCCTTACTGCTTTTAAAATTCTTTTTTTGTTTATTGACTTTGGTGTTTTGACTATTATGTGGCAGGAGGAATTTCTTTTCTGGTCCAGTCTATTTGGAGTTCTGTAGGCTTCTTGTATGTTAATGGGCATCTCTTTCTTTAGGTTAGGGAAGTTTTCTTGTATAATTTTGTTGAAGATATTTACTGGCCCCTTACTTGTTGGGAGTCTTCACTTTCTTCTATACCTATTATCCTTAGGTTTGGTCTTCTCATTGTGTCCTGGATTTCCTGGATGTTTTGGTTTAGGAGCTTTTTGCTTTTTTTTTTTTTTTCTATTGTGTCAATGTTTTCTATGGTATCTTCTGCCCCTGAGATTCTTTCTTCTATCTCTTGTATTCTGTTGGTGATGCTTGCATCTATGACTCCTGATCTCGTTCCTAGGTTTTCTATCTCCAGGATTGTCTCCCTTTGTGTTTCCTCTTTAAGGGATTCTAGGTGTTTACCTGTGTTCTCCTGTATTTCTTTGAGGATGTTATTTATGTCCTTCTTAAAGTCCTCTGTCAATATCATGAGAAGTGATTTTAGAACTGAATATTGCTTTGCCAGTGTGATGGTGTTTCCAGGACTTGCTATGGTGGGAGAATTGGGTTCTGATGGTGCCAAGTAACCTTGGTTTCTGTTGCTTATGTTCTTTCACTTGCCTCCCGCCATCTGGTTATCTCTAGAGCTACCTGCCCTGGCTAAATCTTACTGGAGCCTGTCCTTCCTGTGATCCTGGTTGTGTCAGAACTCCTCAGAGTCAAACTGTCTCTCTAATCCTGTGATTCTGGGATCCTGGGATCCTGGGCCTGTTAGAGCGCCTGGGAGTGGAGCTTCCTCTGGATGTTGTGGGACTGGCCGTGGAGTTTGTCCCCAAGGACTGCTCAGGGCACTGGCCCAAACAGACCCATGTCACTGCGCTGGCGGAGTTCCTGCATGCCTGGCTCCCACTGGTCCCAATTACTCAGAATATTCATTTTTGTTGACTCCATCTCTTCCCTACCTCCTTACACATCTGCTTGTAGTTCTTTGCTGTTTGTCATGAAAAAACTTATTTTTTAAATTCTTCTCATACAATATATCCCAACTACAGTTCCCTTATACCCTCATCCCACAAAATCCACTGTTCCTCTGTTTCTATTCAGAAAAGGGCAGGCCTCCCCGGGATATCAACTGAACAGGGCATAACAAGATCAAATACGACTAGACACAAACCCTCATCAAGACAAGATGAGGTAACCTAGTAGATGAAAAAGAATCCCAAGAGCAGGTGAAAGACTCAAAGGCACCCTCACTTCCAGTCTTCCAAGCCCCACTAAGACAATAAACTACACAACCATAATGTACATACAGAGGATCTAGCACAGACCCATGCAGGCTCAGTGACTGCTGCTTTAGTCTCTGAGGGCCAATGTTCTAGCTCCTACAATTAAGAAAAACTTTTTTTTTTTTTAAATCAGGATTCAAACAGGATACATAAGTTACTTTAGATTCTGTTAGTGATTTTTGAAGTTGTAATAGTAACCTGGAGTTCCCTTCAACATCTGGAAGGCTCATTGTATCCATGCCTCTGTAAGAGGTATAGATTTGAGGATAAGTTAAAAATTTATTCAATTTATCACCTAGTTTTATTAGTCATTTGAGGTTAAGCAATAATAAATATGAAAAACAACTTGCATGCTTCCTGTACACACAGTGCTTGGTATATTCCGACATTGGTATTCTTTCTACTTGGAGTATGTATTTTTAAAGTCTTCGTTTAAGAAGAAAATGGCAACCATGATATAAATTCAAATTTTTATGGTATAATTTTTTCACTTTAAAAACTTGACTATTGTGTTTATGCTTGCTTTGTGTAAACAGAAGGAATGTATTGGTTGTGATTCTGGACTCTGAATGACTTTTTTTTCCCCCAGATGTGTGTTAAAGGAGTTAGAGACACTGGGAAAGGAATTATATGGAGCAAAACTGATTGCACAGAAATGCCAGGTTCGAAACTGTCCTCATTTCAAGAGCCCAGTAAGTGGGTCCGAATGTCTCCTGTCCATGGTGGATGAGGGGAACCCTCACCATTATTTTGTGGCCACACAGGTAATGTTACTGTAAAGCAGTTTGAACTACCTCTATATATACTTCATAAAGAGCTGTTTATAGTACTAAAAAAAAGTAACTGGGAGAGGTGATGTAGTGTTTCAAGTTTTATGTATTTACTTACAGTGGAGTATTAGAGAGGATCCCATTCACTTAGCTATAGTCCATGTTTCATTGTTTGGACTTTTAAAAATGCACATTTGAAAATGGAACCAATAAAGGCACTTACTTGAACATACGAGGAGAAAACTTTAAATTGAAGGAATTTTTTTTCTTTCAGAAGTTTCCTTCTCGAGGCTGAGGAGCTAGCTGTTGCAGTCGTGTGCTGATTGCTTCATGGTTCTTCTAGCAGGGAGGAGGCGGGCAGAGTGCCTGCCTTCTCTACTTGTAACTGTTAGCATGTTCCTGAATTCCTACTGTTTCTCAAGATCATGGTGCACATCCTTTAAGATTAACATCAGGAGGCTGTAGAGATGACTCAGTGGTTAAGAGCTGGCTGCTCTTGATTCAGTTCCTAACACCTACACAGCTGCTCACAACTGTGCATAACTACAGTCTCAAGGAATCCAACACCATCTTTTAGCCTCCTAGGCACACATGTGGTATACAGATATGATTTAGGAGTCAGCTTATTACTCTGCTCCAGCCTCTTCCCTTGTCGATGTTTTGAGAGAATATCCTAGTGAAAAAGCAAGAGAAAGTTCCTAATGAATGTATTTTTTTGCATTAGTTGATATTTCATGGGCCTAGAGTATTGATTGGCTGATCTAGCCCAATCTGCTGTTGTGTACCTTCCTTCCGCTTAGTTTTTAGGTTTTCTGTCCTGTGTTATAAGATACACTTTGATAAATAAGATATGTCATCTGAGAAAGATAATGTGTAGTCCTATTTTCCCCCATCTAGCCCTTTTTAATAGAAACTTAATTTAGGTCCTAATTTTGATTGAGAAACTAAATCCCTTTCCTTTTTCATAGGATCAGAACTTATCTGTGAAAGTCAAGAGAGCTCCCGGAATTCCTCTCATGTTCATTATTCAGAACACGATAGTGTTAGACAAGCCTTCTCCCAGAACCGTGGCCTTTGTGAAGGCGGTGGAGGCAGGCCAGCTGGTGTCAGTGCATGAGAAACAAAGTATCAAGCAACTCAAGGAGGAGCAAGGCCTGGCGCGGAACCCTGAACTGAGGAGGAGGGGAAGGAGAAAGAAGAAGGTGGGTGGCCCCAACCCTCTCAGCTGCCTGAAGAAAAAGAAGAAAGCTCAGGATGCAAAATCCCCTGCTTCGGAAAAGAAAAGGAAAAGGAGGCGGATTCGGAACAGATCCAGCCGGAAAGAGCCTTCTGAACCGCACAGTGCTGAGCCGCACGGTACACAAGGATGATGGCGCTGTGGGTGCTCTGGAAGACGGCGTGGAAACTGACTTCCTTGGACTAACTTCCTTGGCAAACTGTGAAAATGTTTATACCAGAGGACTAACTTATTTTTGTAAACTAGTACTGGCACATACACTTTTGCCAAAACTAAAGAATGGTTGCTTCTTCAGTTGCTTGCTTTAGGGGATGCGTTTTTATTAATAAAATTATTATCTCCAGTTTCTCCCCATTCTCACACTCCAAGTGGTGTGTGTGTGTGTGTGGTATATGCAGTAGTATGTGTCCCTGAGCATGCGTGCGTGTTTGTGTGGGTGCAGTAGTGTGTGTGAGCTTGTGTGTGTGTGTGTGGGGGGGGGGTGCATGTGTATGAAGCAGCTATAGGTCAGCATAAAGTGTCTTCCTCTATCACTCTCCACTATTATTTTTTGAGACAATTTTTCACTGAATCATTAACTTGCCAGTTAAGTGATACTGGATGGCCATTAAGCCCCAGAGATCCTCCTGTCTCCTTTCTGGTGCTGGGATTGGCAGCATTCACTGTTGAATGTGGCTTTTTGTATGAGTCAGGGGATCTGACCTAGCTCCTCACACTGGTGCAGCATGTAAGGTACTGACAGAGGCATCACCCCAGCACCAAATGGTTTTAAAAGTCAGTCCTAAGGCCAGTGAGATGGCTCAGTGGGTGTCTTAGTCAGGGTTTCTATTCCTGCAGAAAACATCATGACCAAGAAGCAAGTTGGGGAGGAAAGGGTTTATTCAGTTTACCCTTCCACATTGCTGTTCATCACCAAAGGAAGTCAGGACTGGAACTCAAGCAGGTCAGGAGGCAGGAGCTCATGCAGAGGCCATGAAGAGATGTTCCTTGATGGCTTGCTTCCCCTGGCTTGCTCTGTTTGTTCTCTTATAGAACCCAAGACTACCAGCCCAGGGATGGCACCACCCACAAGGGGCCGTCCCCGATAGATCACTAACTGAGAAAATGTCTTACAGCTGGATCTCATGGAGGTCATTTCCTCAACTGAAGCTCCTTTCTCTGATAACTCCAGCTTGTGTCAAGTTGACACAATACCAGCCAGTACAGTAGGTAAAGATGCCTGCTGCCTACTTTGATACCTGAACCTCAGCCCTGAGACCTAGAGAACTGACTCCCAAAATTGTCTTCTTACCTCCACACCTGCACACAAAACAATGTCATTTGTAAAAGTCAGTTCTAAGGTGTGTGTGGGGGGGGAATTGCCCATTATTTTGTATATGGCGATAAAATTTGTAAAAGCTTAAGATAAAAGTAGTGTCTTTGACAGTTGGAGAAACCTCCACATTCAGCTGTTAAATACAATGCTACCTTCTGGTCTCAATAGACTGGAAAGGATGGCTGTAGCACCTTCCATTTTCCTAATATATAGGTGTTGTAGTATTTATCAGTCACAAACTCATTTTTAGCATTGTGCGTGACTGAGCAAAGTGACATGTAGTGTGGCTAAATTTGTTAGGTTGCTCTCCCTGAAACTAATAGCTTTGGGCTTGTCTTCTACATTGCCCAGTAACATGGCATATCATTACACTCATCCAATAGTCTCCAGTCATTTTTACCATGCAGTATTTAGCTGGGTTCTGCTGACGTCGTCCAGTGTGGCTGAGCTTTCTGCTGAGCGTGCTGCCGAGACGTCACTGTGTACTCTTCTCTGGAGAACTGTCCTGTGAGGGTTTTGTGTGTGTGTTTGGGGGAGGGAATTCCCTTGCTGTAATAAAGCATACAGCATGGAAGAAATCCATACTTTGAGGATATCTATTGCCTTTATTACAAACTACATGAGTCCTAGCTGAACGTCACTTCAATTTTCTTAAATCTTGTTTATTGTCCTAAGGAAAACATTCCATTTTTTAAGCCCCATATGTTCAATAACATGCTGATTTTTGCTTTTAATAGCTGATCTGAATACTATCCCCCAATGGCAAGAATTTTAAAATAATGTTCTACTGGGTATCCTGTTGAAGTGTCCAAATAATTGATTCAATTAGAAATCTTTTATGTCTGGATTTATGTAAAATAAGATGGTTGTGATTTGACAAGTTTAATAATAGTTTTTCATGTGTAGGTAGAATGAAATGTTTAAAATCCTTAAAATATGTCATCTTATTGTAAAACTTATTCTTACAATTTTTAGTTCAGATGTAAAAGGAAGGTCAGAAGGATGGTTGCACCCATCCAAAACTATCAAAACGCCCCAGCCCACTCCACAGCGAAGGGGAAGGGTGTTGAGAGACCATTCCTGGTACTGTAAGCCCTGGGCAGAGGCCATGTCGGGAGCTTATTATGGTTAAACTGACATCGAAGTTTCTCTAAATTGACATAGCAGCAAACAGCCTTTTAACTATCCGTACTTACACCCATAAACAAAAAGGTTCACAGCCTTAATCACAGAATCTTCTCTTTGCAATGAATGATGCTGAATATAGAGACTCATGCCTCCCCAACGTGCAGCTGTGACAGTTCTGAGCCACAGCCCTGAATAAGACAATTATACCGCCCCTCCAAGAAGCATTACAGAAGTGTACTAAGAACCAGAAGATGGGATGAGGGGTTGCAAAATGCTGTTTTCCAGACTAGAAACAATCACTGAAATTATTAACTCGAATCTTGTTACCTGCCCTGGGCCCATCTACCATAGGCCTAATAGTCAAGGTGGGGGGAGGGGCTCATGGGGCCCTACCATTTACTTCTGAGCCATTCACTATTGATAGATTCTGAGAAGGGGGAATCACTATCTCTCGATGTGTACCTGCTGCTGAGCCCACCATGCTCTAGTGGGGAGTGTCAAAAGGGTGGTCACCCAGACAGCAGTGGACACAATGAGAGATCCGTGGGAAGGGGGATGCTGCCAGCACAATTGTGTAAAATTGTCTAAGAACAATTTAAATTAAGAAAAGGTACTGCAAGGGAATTCCCTCCCCCAAACACACACACAAAACCCTCACAGGACAGTTCTCCAGAGAAGAGTACACAGTGACGTCTAGGCAGCACGCTCAGCAGAAAGCTCAGCCACACTGGACGGCGTCAGCAGAACCCAGCTAATACTGCATGGTAAAAATGACTGGAGACTATTGGATGAGTGTAATGATATTGGATGAGTGCAATACATCTATCTCAGTTTGGTTTAAGAGTATCCAGTATGTAATGTTCATTATAGGACCATGGGAATTTTCTGCTAGGAGGGTTGGAAATGATTACCAGCACCCACCAAAATTTTGGAATGAAAGGTCTACGCCAAGTTACACATGTGACATTTGCACTTCCTTATGTAAGATCTTACGTGGTTTTTTTTCCTATACAACTGGTAATTCTGCCACTTGGAAAAGATGCCTGTGGCCAGGATAAGTATTTATCAGCTTAGCTTAATCTAGACATTGCTGCACTTCTTAAAATAATTCTTGAATAAGTACTTACTGTAAACCATAGAATTCAGGTTCTTAATTTACTCTTTAAAAGACTTTGTGGTTTACTAGAATATAGCAACGGGACCAAGCCTAAGAAGATACTTGATAGTGCGGTGCTCACTTAGCATTATGAGAAGTGAATTCATCTGCAACACGCGCGCGCACACACACACACACACACACACAGAGATGAAGAAACACATGAAACAATGAAATTCTTGTTACTTAAATAATGCAACAAATATTTCTTACCACTAGACAACACCTTATAAAGCAGATTTTTAACCAGTATTGGACAAAAAGAAATAGACTGTTTAATATAACTGTCATTGCATAAGCTCCAAAAACTGCTTAGTATATATTTTAGCTTTATTATTTGGACCCAATTACTAGTCTCCCTCCCACACTGGGAGTTATTGTGATTAGGTGAAAGATAAACTGAGTTACAAGTCAAGTTTCCAGTAGGCTTGTGAACTCACTGGTATTTCCCTTGAGCTTCAGAATTTTTAACTGTTAGACACACTTAGAGACTGCATGTATGGTCATGTTGTCTCTCACGTCTCGGCAAAGGGTTGGTAGAGTAGGGAAAGCCAAGCAGAAGCTGTTGGGCTTTTGTGTATTAGGAGAGTAAATCAAAAGCTAGGCCCTCGTGGGCAGAGTTGCGGGGATCACTGCCATCATTCCAGGCTTGCATGTTGCTTTCATGAGAGGGACTGAGTTACCAATTCCAAGGCATTTAAAAGCCGGTCAGATGAGAGTCCCATCTGACACTGCTGTCTGTACAAGCTGCAAAGTTCTCTCAGCCTTTTAATTCCCTTCAAAATCCCTCTTATTTGTGAAGGAGAAAAGGCAAGCAGTAGAACGAGAGAGAACATGTCTCTTATAAAGGACACATGTGGAAAATAGAATAATAACTAATACTAAAAAGACAACACAGCGCTTAAAACGAGCACAGAATATAAGCAGACCCCAGTACTAAGAAATCTGCAGTGGCCAATGAGCACAAGCAAAGATGCTCCATATCATTAGCTGCCAAGGGAATGGTAAAGTACACCATGATAGATAAGGTTTGACCTCACACCCAGTAGGACTGCTGTAACCAAGCAGACAGAAAATAACAAGTGAGTGCACAGGAAAAACCAGACCGTCATGTATTGTTAGAGTGATTTTAAAACAGCAACTCTCTTGGAAAACAGTCTGGCAGTTTTTCAAATTGCTAAACGTGCATTTACAACATTATCTGGCAGATTCACTCCTGGGTATATGTTTGAGAGAAATTAAACAGATGTCCAAATGCAACTTATATGCAAGAATCCACAGTGGCGCTATTAATAACAATAAAAGGGGGAACATCATGAATGTTCGCCAGTCGACAAACACAGCACAATGAAATGGAGTGCTGCATGCAGGAAAGAAGAATAAAACTGTAAACTCTGAGATGGTTGAGCCTTGAAAACTTGCTACCTGGAAGAAACCAAGGGATTGAGTATTATATGACTACATTTCTATAAAATGTGAAGAATGAGTGACTCTGTAGTCAGAAACAATTCATAAATTTCTATGGTAAAGGAAATGGGGGCAGATAGGAGGGAAAGAGGCAGAGAATTTCTTTGGGGAGTAATGAAAGGTGTAAGTTAATTTTGCTACTGCTACCTTACCATGAGAATATATTAGCATCATTTGATCTTGTATACTTAGTTGACTCGGCCTTGTATTAATTTAATTATATTTTAGTAGTTTGAAAAATATACTCATGATAAGCATAGTATGCAAATGTATTCATGAATCAGGTGAATAATCATGAGGACTGAACAAAATATACTCTGTACTTTGGATGATAAAGAAGAAAAGAGAATATCAACTGGATTCTTTCAAAGAGAAAAAGAAATATTCTGACAAGCCATTTGTAAACTAATATGTCATTTCTTTTCTTCTTGTAAACTCACATCAAGGGGGTCTTTGCCAGCCTAATGCTCCCTGTCCTCTGTCCGATGCAGTCAGAAGGCTGCCATCTGTTTCAGTCACTTGCCAGAATGTTCCAGATAACCCACAGGTAGTAAATTGCTAAGAAGATAAATAACTTCCAAATACTCCTCATTTTACACAACCATTTCACAACAATGTTTTGACCAAGTTGACTTGAAAATGATAATGTTGGTGCGATGAGGGAGTTCTGGTCTCCAGAACTGAATTAGCAAATACAAACCTTTTAATGATAAGAACAGGAGCAGGGTACAGCTTAGCTCTGGAGAAATCATGTCCACACTAGCCTGTTAGCTTTTCACATTCAGAAAAAGTTGTGCAGGAAAGCGAATGTCCAAGAGCATCATTGAAATTTAGGTATCCACATTCATGTCCTGTCCCATCTTAGCCTCTTTCGAATGGTAGTAAGCCAGACAGCTAGGCAGGAAGAGAGCAGCTCTGACCACAGCAGCTTGGGTTTTACTGTTATTTTACTCCCTGTGTTGATACTTTTAGATACTTCAAACAGCCACTAGGATGTTCTTTGAAGTTCAATGACTTTTCTTTTAAATTGATGCTTGTGTTAGTTTTTCTCTTCTGAGACAAAACCACTAATAAAAGAGGATATGTTAATGTTGGCTCATTGATTCAGAGGTTTCTGCCCATGTATATTTGGCTTTGTTGCTTAGGCCTGTGGAGACCCAAAACGTTATGGTGGGAGCATGTGGCAGGGGGCTGTTCACCTCCTGGTAATGAGAAAATGAAAGGAAAGGAAGCGGGTAGGATTGTAATATCTTCTTCCAGGGTGTCCAGCCAAAGGCACACTCCTACTCGGCTGTACCTACAAGTTCCAACACCTTCCAATATTACCACAGGCTAGGACAACACTTGTAAAATATTATCCTTTAAATTATATCACCATTGATTTGAAGTAATGGCTAATACTATTTGTGGCACATATTTAACGAGTTTGATGAATGTAGGATGAATGAAACTGACTTAGATGAAATCTACCATCCTCTGTATTCCAGGGTCTCCAGGCTTTATAACTAACTCATGACTACCTAAATCACAGTGATTGTCTTTGATATATTGTAAGAAAGTAGCCATCTTCATTCAACTTGCCCATTCCCCTCATGTGTAGATCAACTCCTCCACCCTGCCTCCAAGACATTTGGAAATAACCAGCAGTTTTTTTAAAAATACACATTTTTAAATGGACTCTGTGGGTCTAAAAATAGAGCATATATGAGCAGTAAAGGAATTAGAGGGACGGAAAGGGGGAGGGGCATGATCAAAACACGTCATATGGATGTATGAGATTCCCCAACAACATAAAAGGCAGTTATAAAATTTACATGTTGGTATGAAGAAAGCCATACTTAGTGAAGGGACTCTAGCCAGCCTGAGCATGGCAGACAAGACTCTGGCAGGCCTTGCCCTTCCCCCACAGTCCCCCTGCCTTGCTAAAAACCATTAAATTACATTCCTAAAGCTAGTCATCAAGGTCCATTCCCTTATTTGTCCACTTCCTCCTTTGGAGGCTGACTACCAAAATCCAGCTATCAAAGTATTGAATTCTAGCACTCAACCCCTCCCCCTTGGCTCACCTAATTAACATGCCCAATTAAAACTAAACACCTCATCCTAACATGGAGTTTCCCCTTTTACCTTTATTTATATGACTACATTGTAGCTGTCTTTAGACACACCAGAAGAGGGTGTCAGATCCCATTACAGATGCTTGTGAGCCACGATGTGGTTGCTGGGAATTGAACTCGGAACCTCTGAAAGAGCAGTCAGTGCTCTTAACCACTGAACCACCTCTCCAGCCCCGCCCCTCCCACTTTTACCTTTATAAACTGCCATTTTCCTATAGGTCATATTTATCTCCTCTTTATTCATAGGCAGTTCTTGTCTGCCCTTGGGCATAAATAGCACTGCCTCCTCTACTTTGTTTCTTTCCCCTTCTCCTTTCTAATTGAAATATTACTGTGTATAACTCTGAAAGTTATCCTTTCTCACTGCTTTGCCTTCTGAATGTCTGAGTGGAGGTTTTGTGTGTATGTGTGTGTGTGTGTGTGTGTGTGTGTGTGTGTGTGTGTGTGCTCGTGCGCGTGTGCGCATGCATGCTCTATCTGTTGTGGAATAAGACATTTCCTGGGGAGAGGCAATACACAAATCTATCCACCCCTGATAGGAAGCCCACAATAAATCAAAGTATGGATAGATCAAAGCACAACTTGATGAACCAATGAGCTTCATTGCAGTTACTTACAGGAATATGGGTGAGCATTTACTTACAGGAACAGAAATGGCTCAGATAACTGCATCACCAAAGTCCACCCCAGCGTGAGTAACAGTTCACAAAAGCTGGAAACTTGGAGCACACTGCACACACAGCCTAGAGGCAACTCAGCAGGGTGAAGAGTAGCCTTTCCAGGTGCCTCAGTTGGTTTAACACCTCCTCCAGGCAGCTCTGCTGTTTTGTTTCTTCCAGGCAATTTGCTTGGTGCCAGGGTCTTCTTTGAGTTTTGCTTGTCTGAGGGTCCTCTTGGCAGCTCGATTTATCAAAGCCTCCCTTTTTTGCACCTTGACTTGCTTGAAAGTCAGCCCTCTTTTCTGCTTACTCTGGAAGGGGGGCACCTAGTGAATCTGATCAATTTCAGGGACTTCTTGAAGCTATTTTGGGGTGCTTACCTTTTTCCCCTTCTAGGAGTTTCTTTTCTCTGTAGGTTTGAATGTTTCGATCTCAGAGGAAACTGTTACACAATACCATAGCACTTAAACATGGATTATTTTGTGGGAGCCACTGCACCCTGCTCTGCCCCAGCGATTCTAAAACCCTTTTGAGAGATCATCTCTACTTTTATCAGGACAGAAGCCTGTATCCAGTTAGAGGAGCAAGAAAAGAAGGATGCAAAGTAGAAAAAAGGAGAGGATAAGAAAATAACTAAACCTTGACAAGAAAAAAGAAAGTCAGAAGTCATATAGAGATATCTAATATTATGTTGATGACTACCTGCCTGAACGTTTAAAGCTTTAAAATTGCAGTGCTTAAGAGAACCAGAAAGCAAAATTAACTTCCAAATATTAAGGGCTAGCTGGGTGAGGTGGTGCATGCCTTTAATCCTAGAGCTGGGGTGGCAGAGCCAAGTGGATCTCAGAGTTGGAGGCCAGCCTCCTCTACAAAGGAAGTTCCAGGACAGCCAGGGCTATGAAGAAAAACCCTGTTTCAAAACAAACAAACTAAAAATCCAAAGTCCCTGATGAAGACTTGGTACCAGTATATGAATAAAAACATCTTCCTTATTAAAATATATTGACTGGTGAATCTCTGAAGCACCCCAGACCTATAATGTGGAGGTTTGCATAGGTTTGGCGCCATAGACTCATGTGTTTGAATGCATGGCCCACAGTGTGTGACACTCTTAGGAGGTGTGTTCTTGTTGGAATAGGTGTGGGCTTGTTAGAGGGGGTATGTCGCTGTGAGGGGGTGGTGAGCTTTGAGTTCTCATATATATGCTCATGTCCTGACGGCTTTTGAATCAAGATGTAGAACTCTCAGCTCCTTCTCCAGCACTGTGTCTGCCTGCATGCCACCATGCCTCCTGCTATGATGATAACGGACTAAACCTCTGAACCTGTAAGCCAGCCCCAATTAAATGTTTGCCATGTAAGAGCTGTCTTGGTCATGGAACTCTTCATAGCAATGGAAACCCTATCTAAGACAAATAACAATACTTTTACAATCAGCTTCAGAAGAATACTGAGCAATAAAGCATCCAGCTCTGATTGTACAGAGGAATCACTGGAAACCAAATAAATGCCCAAGCAAAAGCATTAGGTGCCTGTAATGGGGAGATGGGTCTAGGCACTTGCTTAACTGAAGTGTTTTCCGTGGGCAGCCTGGCTGGAATCTTTGGTGTAATACCAAAGAACTTGAGTTGTACAATTAGATCAATCTGGGTATCTGTCAGGCTTCTTTCAAGTTTCAGGTTTGGGTCAAGTGTCCAGATCCAGACTTCGAGACCTGTCTGAGACAAACAAGCATCATCAGGCATGAGGAGAGGCAGACCTTCTGAGGAAAGCTTATAGACCATTTCCACAATAATCTGCTAAGCAAACACACAGATCCCCTCTACACATGCCTAAGCTATTGAGCTAGTCCGAGGGTGGAATAAAAAACCTCAAACATGTCATTTCGGTGTCTGTCATGTAAATATTTAGTCACCTATATGAATTATTTTTATTAAAGCAATGCTTTGTGTCTATCGTCTATATACTACATTAGCATTTGTGTAGCAAGCAAGTTAAGTGTAAATTGTGATTATTTTCCTCTTAGAGAGATCCACTTGATCCAGGACCCTTAAAAAGACTTTTCCAATTAAATTACCGTGTCTTCTATTTTTCCTTTTGATAGTGCTTTCCCACAAAGCTTAAGCTTTGCATTATATGGCTTTGTATCCACATTACTTAGAATTTGTTTTAGTTCTGAATAGTAAAAAGCCACAAAGGCAATAGCTCAAAAAATTCCTCCTAAATGATAAAGCATTCCAAAGTTCATTGACTTGAACCATAGTCCCTTAGGATTGATGGCTATGCGTGCTGTTCTTCGTGGATAGTGGAATTGTGGCATCTGAGCAATCTGGCTTCTAACTGAAGGTCATGTGATGACCCCTGCTTGAACAGGACATGGGGTGAAATATTAGGGACTGGCTGCATGAGTCAAAAGAACCCTATTAAAAACGTAATATGTATATTCCTGTATTCTCTTCAAGAGCTTCATTATAAAACTCTGGATAAGGCCAGGGTGTTTACAGACTAGAGGCCCCTTATGACTGAAACAGGATGATACTAGCAGGCTTTGAAAAGGCCAAACAGATGACAAAGTCAATAGGAAACTGCTACTAGACAAAACATATATAGGCCTGTTAGTCTGGCATGTTCTTATTTGACTTAAAAAAAAATCCCTATTTTTGGAGGTCACACAGCTGTGCAGTACATTGTCTTCCAACCAACTTTAATAATAACATGCCTGACATGTGGATTATGGCTAACAGCTGGGTCTATTACTCCACAGCAACTTGAAGGCTACTAATCCTAAAGTCACTGACTCATTCTGGACCCAATAGATAACTGATGAATAAGGAAAATAAACGAAAAGGCTTGGCATCTCTATTTTCATTTCTGTCTATCTCCATTGGTGTCTCTTTTGGGAAGGAGATAGAATCTCATATATCCCAGACTATCCTTGAACTCACTGTGCAACCAAGGATGATGCTGAGGTCCTGATCACCCTGCTTCTAGCTCCCAAGTGCTAAGACTACAGCTATGTAACTGTAGCTGCCTTTCCCTCGGTATATTAATCTATATCAGCTCTGCATGTAGACATGTTGACCAATGTAGTCTCTGTTGTCAGAGACTACACTATGTGGTTCTCTGGCCCTGTTACCTGTTAGAATGAGGTTTTTCTTCTACTCTGTCCTTTTATTTTCTTGTCACTTTGCATCCACCATCCCAGATTTATCCTAAGGCACACAGGCAACCATGAGGCCATCTCATCACCATGAGACATGATGACACTACCAATAGAAAAGTGTCACCAGCTCCTGCCTTATGTCACTGCTCATTAGTTCAGCGACTCATGGCCAGAATGCCTGAGCACAAGGAAGATCTTTTCTAAAACTCTATCCATGCCTACGACAAATAGATAATATTCAAATTTTATCCCCTTCTCCCAACCAAATAAAAGCTAAGTGCTCCCTCTATTAAAGGAGCTGTCTGATCACTGTTCGATGGAGCTTGCTCCCTTCTGCTTCCAGCTCCCTTCTGCTTCCAGCTGAAACCCTAAACTTCACCAAAGTGCTTCAGTGGTCTCATTCAAAATATGTGGGTTTGGTTGGTTTTTTGTTTGTTTGTTTGTTTGTTTGCTTTGTTTTGTTTTACACAGGGTTTCTCTGTGTAGCCCTAGCTGTCCTGGAACTCACTCTGTAGACCAGGCTGGCCTAGAACTCAGAAATCTGCCTGCCTCTGCCTCCCAAGTGCTGGGATTAAAGTCGTGTGCTACCACTGCCTGGTTTAGAAATATTTTATGTCTGGATTTATGTAAAATAAGATGATTGTGAAACCAAAACAAAAAACAAAAATACGTGGGTTTGTTTTATTCCACTTGTGTCCTTGCACAACACCCTGCCATCAGTATCAGAGATCCAAAGGGGTAGGCTAGGCAGAGCAGCTGGTCCAACAAAGGAATACATGGTAGGCAGAAATGCTGGGAGCATTATGAGACAGGCTCAGAGCCAGCAGAAGCCATGTGTGGAAGACAGAACTAAAGGTGGTGAGTTCTTGCTTCACATGAAAATGGTGGCAGGGGACATGAAGGAGGGAAGAACCAAGGGCAATTCTTTAATCTGCACTAACAAACTAGAAGTCTACTTGAATCATACACAACCCTGCAGGTGAGCGGCTCAGGGCTGCTGTGGGGCTGGTAGTTTTCAGGAACTCGGGTTCCACTTCCAGGTCACTGATCCTCTATGTGGAGCCCCCTGTCAAGGTTCACTCATGAACCAAGGTGACCTCTACAGTTCTAGCCACGAAGTAAGAAAAAGGACAAAGTTGAAAGGGGGCAAAAGTCACATACCATCTGTCCCTTACAGAGGGATCCTAGAAGTTGCCACTTCACATTTACTCAAGGTCACAGACGTGGTTTCTTGCCAGGAAAAAGGATGGTGCGATCTGCATCCCAGCCTGCCTTGCACTCGGGTAAACCATTGTTACTAAGAATGATGAACAATGATTCCTACATGGCTTTCCTCAGCCAGCCTTGCACTTGGGTAAATCAGGGCCATTGCAACTAAGAATGATGAACAATGATTCCTACACGGCTTTCCTCTGGCTGTGAACTCAATGCATACTTGTTGCTTTAAAATAAATTCTATAAAACATTGCTTCTTTACTCCTCTGTAAAAAAAAGGATAATAATCAATATGATGAAAAGGAAAACACTATTAAAACATTGTTGGTTCGAATTGGTGTGATACTGGGAGTCTTCTGCGGCACCATGGGTGCTATATGTAAATGCCAGTGTTCTTTCAGTCTGACTCATTGGCCTCAAAAAACACTTTCATCAGTACATTTGTTTGGTGTGTGTGTGTATGTGTGTTTGTGTTTGTGACCTTCACCAGCCTGTAGAGAGATGATTCAAGGGAGGCAAGAACACAGTTCACTTCAATACAGCCCAGTAGCTAGTGTTGGTTCAAACATTGAGAGTCTAACCCTGAGTGGTTTATTTTAGGAATATTTAAGCACAGCAAAACCTTGTGAAAACTTTTCTGGTGATAATCAACTCAGTCCTACATGCACAACAAAGTATAAAACAATCTCTTTGAGGAACAAAGTAAGCTAAAAAAAAAAAATTGGATGTGACTACATCAAAACTGTTTGAAAAGTGCACATGGTGCTTTCTGAAAAGATAACTTCTACAGATCGACTGCAGGAAACAAGGCTATGCTAAGGGTCTGTAGGAGGGTCGAGAATGCAGATAGTGCAGAGGTCACCGGGATAGAAAGCACTACGGATTCCAGCCTTCTGAGCAGATAACAGGTCTTGCATTCCTTCCCCTGAAGGAACTAAAAGGACCAAGCTAACTCCACCCTTTCCTCTTCCATTTGCCCCCTGTCTTACTTAGCTCTTAAACCCCTTGTCTGGACCCCCATCCTTCCTGGGTGGACTTCGAGCCTTAGCCAGGGACAATCAGTTCCTTGCTGACAGACACAGCCAATCCTTGTAAGGGACAAGTTGCCCCCTACTGCCCCCTTTTTCCTGCTTGTGGATTTTTTCTTCAGTTTTTTTTTTTGTTGTTGTTCGTTTGTTTGTTTAAAGGGCCCGTGCCTGCTGGGGGTTGTGGTTCCAGCTCCCAAGTCTGGCCGTGTCCCTAATTGATTAGCCTTAGAAATCCACTGTTCCTGCTCTACTTATACTACATGGTCCTCATCATCTTCCAGACCCCAGACCCAACAGAACAACCCTGTGCTTAACATCCATGCTCCTCTACTGTTTAATCTGTGGACACAAAACCCTCCTGCCTCCTAATGTGTGTGCACACATGGCATGAGTGTGCAGGTTAAAGGAGAGAACATCTTTTAGATACTAGTTCTTTTTCCATCATGTGGGCCTGGGGGTTGAGCTTAGGTAGCCATATTTAGTAGCAAGCACCTTTACCTGTTAACTTATTGTCCTGGCCCTCGATAAGAATCTAATCACATGAGACTGGCTCACTGACTGCTCTTCCAGAGGTCCTGAGTTCAATTTCCAGCAACCGCATGGTGGCTCACAACCATCTGTAGTAGGATCTAATGCCCTCCTCGGATGTGTCTAAAGAGAGCAACAATGTACTCATATGCATAGAGTAAATAAATAAATCTTTGGAAAAAAAGAAAATAAAGAATCTAATCACAGAATCAGAGCTAACAAAATTGATAGTCACAGCAAAGTATTAGCTATTGCAAAAGTCACATTACAAAACCAGTTGTAGCAAGGAATGGATAGATTAAAACTCTAATACATTGATGGCAAAAATGCAAAGCCACCCCAAATCATTTAGAATTGCTTACAAAGCTAAATATTCATTTGTCATTAAGACTAGTAATCCCATTCCTCAGAGATGACCAAAGAGAAATACAGAAATATCTTCACACAAAAACCTTGCATACAGCCATTTCATTTACAGTCAATGAAGACCTAGGACAACCTTGGCTCTAAATGTAGGCAAATGAGTGACCAGCTCTTCTGTACCCTTGCTTTGGACCTCAGCAACAGAGATAAATGAGTTATTGTTACACACAGAAACGTGCATGGACCTCAAAAGAATCGTGCTACAGAGAAGAAGCCCATAGCAGAGGCTACAAAGGGTGTGACGTCATCGATGGAACATTCTGAAAAGAACAAGACAGTAAAGACAGGGAATAGGTCAGTGATCACTGCAGGCTGGGAGCTAGGGAGGAAAATTACTACAAAAGGGCAAAAAGGAACATTGGCGGATGATGGAAATGTTCTTTCTCTCAATTATAGTGATGGTTGCAAAATCATAATTGCTGCCAATGCATAGACAGTGGACCTAAACTGAATGAATTATATTATATATAAATTATTCTTTAACACCCCCCCACACACCTGCTTCCATCTCTGGAAGTTACACAATTACACAAGTCTGATAAAAATCAGGAGGGAAGAGTGACTATGGTTTAAATTGATGAGTGCAACTTTAAGAAAATAACGCAGTCAGTTACTGCCAACATCAAAGCTTTATGTACAGCTCGCAATCAAACTTAGCTTCAGAGAATTCGTTACTTTTGTATTTTAATGTCTGCAAGTGCACAATTTGAGACAGATAGCTCTATTTAGGAAAATGCCTCTCTCTTTCAGAATTATCTGATATTGACTCAGGCAAGTCACAAGTCACAGTCGATTGGACACTGAAGGGCTAAAAGAAGTTGTTTTCATAATGAAGGATACCATATCCAGGAACCAGGAAAACAATAGGAGAAAATTCCGTGCGAATACGAGTTCTGTTCTTATAGATTAACAGCCTGTCTCACAGATGCCAGATAGAGTCCTTTGCTCTCCTTATCATAGAGGCTTACTAAGTTCAAGAGAACCGGTGATTTTCCTGAAAGAAGACTGGACTACTATGGTCCGAGAACACAGAATTCCCTGTGCAGAGGATCAACATCCAGAATAGATTGATGGGGTAAAGAATACAGGAAGAAAGTGGCTGGGATGAGACCTTTTCCACATTTTAACCAACAGGAAACCATTGTGGAAAATCCACTAAACTTATGTGAACGTTGGATTACATTATATTTACAACTCTGAGGAGTCTGGGTAGGAGGTAGGGGTGGAAGTACAGATGTTCAGTCTAACTAGGACAGGGGAGAGATGACCAATCACATCTTGAAATGAGAAGTAGTCACTGTGGTGGCTGGAGAGATGGCTCAGCAACCGGTTAAGAGCATCAAATGCTCTTCCAGAGGTCCTGAGTTCAATTCCCAGCAACCACATGGTGGCTCACAGCCATCGGTAATGGGATCTGACACCCTCTTCTGGTGTGTCTGAAGACAGCTATAGTGTACTCATATACATAAAATAAAAAAATAAATCTTGAAAAAAAAGAAGCAGTCACTGTGGGGTGGAAGGGGACCCTTTGACATGGATATGGTACTATACCTTCTTTAGGATCAGGTCTAAGGAAGACAATAGGATCTTGGCCAAGGGTTGTTTTTAAAACATTACTTATGAGCTCTGTTAATAGCTGGATCCAGACTCTTTATGTGACTTCAGACACCTTGGTGTCAGGCCCAAAAGGCAAAAGCTTAGTGATGGTAAATGCTAGCCAGTCCTTAGGGCCGTTACTCCACTGAGGCTGAGAATGTAGTGTGGTGTTTGAGTGCACTTTTATAAAGAAGCACAGTAGTGGGGCTGTAGGTAGAAGATTCAGTGGGTAAAGAGCTGGCCACACAAGCGTGAGCACCCGAGTTTAATCTTCAGTACCTGTGAAAAAGTTGGGCGCTGCTGTGTTTGACTATAATAGCAGGACTGCAAGAGCACCAGAGACAGGAAGACCCTGGGGGCTTGCTGGTTACTCTGTCTAGTCTAATCAGTAAGCTCTAGACTCAGCAAGAAGACCCTGTCTCTAAAACCAAAGTGGAAACTGACCAAGGAAGACATTTGTTGCTGACCTCTGTCCTCCATTTGCATGTATACATACATGTATACATGTACACATGTATATATGTATTCCCCCACACATATATGAACCCTTGCCTCCCCTCCCCCCAGAAAGGTGAAGAAGAGAGGCATTACCTGAGAGATGAAAGTAATTAGGCATGAAAAAAATATACAATGGCCTTTATTATGTTCAAACTTCTTGGAAAAGGCAGGGGTTGGGATCGGTATAAAATGATACAGAATATGAGGTCGCGTTACAACAAAATAAAGGAAGTTTAGAATCCCAAAGTACTCATGCATTTGGTGCCACCTGCTGGCTTATGACGGCTATGTCTTACTTGGAATTGGCATCTTTTCTTTTTTCTCTGAGCAAATGCTAAACCAGACCCTGACAGTGAAAGGTCTAAAATGGTATGGTCCCAAGACAACTGGCACACATCGTTGTCCTTATTCTGAGTCCTCTGTCTGATGGGGCTTGTGGGAATCTCCTGGTTAATTAGAGCTCACATTTTCTTGGCTGTCATTGGAAGAAGGAGCCAAGGTCATGACGATCTATCCTCTCCTCGTCACTGTTTGACATAGGGAAAGGGTCCTGTTTCTTACATTTTAGCTGATCCTTTCCTCCTTACCATCCCCAGGAGATATGACATGAACCTTGACCTCTTTTAAAGGGGGCACAAGACAGGATCCAGGGATCATAAGCATTGTAGATTGAAGGTGCCGTGTATAGCTTGTTATTGTTTTTTATATTACTTCTATAATCACAAAAAATTACAATATTGTAAAAGTAAGTAATCTTTGTCATTTATGCCTCTCTATCTTGAAGAATCCTCTCCACACCTTTAATTCGTAGCAGACAATGTTCCGTGTTGCTCTGAGTAACTAGCCTGCAGCCATGTTGAGGGTATCGGCAGGTCTTTTCTCTTAGCATTTTTTATCATGGTGCTTGATTCGTCTCAATTATTCATTATATTTAGCTAAAGGATCACTTCACTGATTGAGCTATAATTTCAACAGTGGAATCCAGTTGAAGAATGAATCCACAGTTATTTGTAGTTGATCACAATGCCTTGTTGGATAGTAACAACATTCATCTCTTTTCTACCTGGCAACAATAATACGGAGAAACACCATCACATCAGTGTGGTTGAGAACATGGAGTTTATTTTCAGTAGTACTTTTAGCTTCTTAGAGCAAAATTATTTTTTTAAAAAAAAATTAGTAAAATAAATTAAAACATTCTGACATATATTTGGCTTCAGAGCTAAAATGTAGTTTTGTACCATTTTCCCAATGGTGGGTACATCAGTCAGGGTTCTCCAGTTCTCCAGAGCAGCAGTTCTCAACATGTGGGTCATGACTCCCACAGCGTCGCATATCAGATACTTACATCACGACTCATAAGAGTAACAAAGTCATAGTCACGAAGTAACAACAAAATAAGTTTTTGTTGGGGGGGGTGGGTCTCCACAACATGAGGAAGTATATTAAAGAGTCACAGCGTTAAGAAGGTTGAGCACCACCGGGCAGAAGACCAGAACGGATAGAATAAGCATATATTACAAAGGGACTTACTAAGCTGCCTTAAATTAGGGTTGGTCTGGTGCTGTGTACACAAACGGTAAATTATGAACCCCAAGATCTGGTTGTCCCCAGATGAACTAATTCCCACGTAGACCAGCCTTTGATGTGTAAACCTTGTTCCCCAATTTAAAGTTATTGGTTAAATATATGTGGCTGCAGCCAGTTACTGGGGGAGAATAGAGGTAGGTGGAGCTTTGGGCTGGAGGTAGCAGGCAGGTGTAGTAAAAATTATTTAAAATCCTGACCCAGGGCTTCTTCCTTACCTTAGACCATTTATGTTCTTGAATGAAACACACACACAGCCTTTATAGCCTTTATATTCTTTTTTTATTTTATTTTATTTTTATTTTTATTTATTTATTTTTTGGTTTTTCGAGATAGGGTTTTTCTGTGTAGCCCTGGCTGGCCTTGAACTCAGAAATCCACCTGCCTCTGTCTCCCAAGTGCTGGGACTAAAGGTGTGCGCCACCACTGCCTAGCTATATTCTTAAATTATACCTTAGGCCTGCTCTCTATGCTGTTAGAATCCACTTTCCTATTGATAACCCCGAGTTATCACTTACTACTTACTGTGTTCCATCTGGGCTGCACTAAACCACTTGGGCATGTTCTCTTGGCCCTTAGTCCATGGAGGTTCTCCTTTTTCCTTAATCACCTGGTGGTTTCCTCTTCCTCCTTTTCTTCCTATTTTACCTCCTCCTCTTCCTCCTCCTCCTCCTCCTCCTCCTCCTCCTCCTCCTCCTCCTCCTCCTCCTCCTTCTCCTCCTCCTCCTTCTTGTGGTCCTCTCCCTCCACACACACAAAACCTCAAACCCATCTATGTCTCTTCTGTCCAGCTATTGGCAGTTACCTTCTCTATTCATCAATTGGAATTAAATTGAGGGCAGGGTCCCAGGGACTATGAGCAGACTCCAAGTTTTGGGGGGACATCACTCAGCATTACAATAGATAGTAAGAGACAAAATCTCAACACAAAGGGACCATGAGGAGAGGGAGAAGGAAATAAAAGGAGAGGAGAAGGAAAAAGAAGGAGAGAACAGGAGGTCTCTATGACATGTGATGGACAAGGAGCATGTGGCCAAGTGAAATGCCCCCTGAGGACAGACTGGTGGAAGAGAAATAACAGGGAGTGGAGGGTGGATTGCTGGCTGGCTCAAGCAGCTAGTACTTGGGGAGAGCAGCTGAGGAATTAACATATAGAAAAATATAAAAAATTTATTAGGGGTAATAATAGCATATAGAAATATAGATTAGGGGTAATTTGCCCAGTAACTGTGCTAAAGTTGATTAAGAAAAAAATACCTATAGGACTCTATTATTGGGGGGCTGCCCAGGTCATATTAATAACTAATAGATATTACATAGCATTAAGAAATAGCATTTATGCCAGGTGGTGGTGACGCACGCCTTTAATCCCAGCATTAGGAGGCAAAGGCAGGTGGATTTCTGAGTTCGAGGCCAGCTGGTCTACAGAGTGAGTTCCAGGACAGCCAGGGATACACAGAGAAACCCTGTCTCGAAAATACAAAAAAAAAAATAGCATTTATATTAGGCAATGCAATCTGGATCATCTAGCAACAGCACAGCACTCTCACACTGGAAATACTGAGACACAGTAGCTGCTCATCTCCTAAAATTGGCAGCCTCACCAATCTCAATCTGGTGCTGAACGCCTAATCTGCTCTAAACTCCCGGGCAGGTGTGTGCTCCTCCGTACCACACAAAAGTTTTTGATTTAAGAATGAAAGACACAACACACACACACACACACACACACACACACACACACGCACACAGAGCCTTATTTTTAATATGCCCTAAGCGGCAAAATGGCTAGGCCTCCCTAACTCCACATGACTAAACACACTCCCCTCCAATAATCCTGAGTTAATACTTGTTAAATCTATATTTTATCTTTGCTGCCCTAGACCCTGCTGGACAGCCCCCTTGGGACCTCTTTTCCCCTGTGCCTACCTATCTCTCCCTTCTGTATCTTTCTGGCGGGGTCTAATGTCTAGAACCCAAAGGGGCCGGATTCTAATGTCAACAAAAGATAGCAGTAGCGGAGGTGGTGCCTGCAACGGAGTAGATGAGCTCACGCAAACAGGGTTAGATAAACTCACCAGCAGGATGTGGAGGCCAACAGGTACCAAGGGGAAGCTTCTGCCTTCTACTTTCTTGTATCTGGGCCTGGGTGGAAGGTGTTGCCAACACTTAGGGTGGATCTTTCCATTTTGAATAATCTACTCATGAAAAACCTTCCAAAGTATGCCCAAGATTGTTTCCAGGGGTGATTTTAGATCTTGTCAAGTTAACCATCAATATTAGTCAACATTAGAAGTAATGGTGATGTGCTAACAAATGTATAGTACTTAGCTTGCCTGAAAACAAAACTCTAATTTGTAGAGTTTTCCCTTTACTCTGGTGTAAATACTCTTACTGTGGCTTTTTCCAAATTATCATGTCATGTTACTGTACTGGCTGGTTTTGTGTGCAAACTTGACACAGGCTGGAGTTATCACAGAGAAGGGAGTTTCAGTTGGGGAAGTGCCTCCATGAGATCCAGCTGAGGGGCATTTTCTCAATTAGTGATCAAGGGCGTAGGGCCCCTTGTGGGTAGTGCCATCCCTGGGCTGGAAGTCTTGGGTTCTATAAGAAAGCAAGCTGAACAAGCCAGGGGAAGCAAGCCAGTAAGGAACGTCTCTCCATGGTCTCTGCGTCAGCTCCTGCTTCCTGACCTGCTTGAGTTCCAGTCCTGACTTCCTCTGGTGATCAACAGCAATGTGGAAGTGTAAGCGAAATATATCGTTTGCTCCCCAACTTGCTTCTTGGTCATGATGTTTGTGCAGGAATAGAAACCTTGACTAAGACAGTTACTGAACAGGAACAGAAAAGAGCTTTTCCCAGCTCCTGTGAGCAGATTCTACACAGTTCAAAGTAGGTTAGCACATGCTAACCCAGTCTTATGGCTGATGTTGTCCTTTGGTCTTCAGTCAGCCAACAGGTATTTTTTTTTTAATTGAGCAATTACTGCACAGGAAACACCAAAATGCAAAGACACCCAACTCTTGTGGGACGAGGAGACAAAAGATTAATATGAACATAATTAAATCAAGAACACAGTGGAAGGAGATGATGTGGAGGAACAGAAATAGGACAGATCAAGAAAAAGATACTTGAGAGAGTGAGAGATATTGTAATATTAATTATTATGGTGCATCCAGTGTAGTCTTCTCTAAGAAGTGTTAGAGTCCAAGGATCACTGACAGAAGACCCAAGACTCAAATAGTATGCAAAAGCAAAGAGCGTTTTACTCTGTGGAAATTACCAGCATGAGGGGATCTCCATCCACCAAAGCGGAGATGCCAAGTGAACTTGCGGACTTACTTTTAAAGCCTCTTAGGGGAATTCTAGGGAGACATCTTTGGGATTTGTCAAGGCTTTGGGGAATTTGGGGGACTTACTGTTCCTGATTAACTATTCTTGGCTCAGGCTTGGCTCAGGCTGGGCTCAGGCTAGGTGTTGTAGCAGCTCTTGGAAACTCTTGATTCGCCACCGGAGAGGGGTGGTTTTTCCTGGAATTTGATTTGTTTTGGACTTGTCTCAGTATCAGGAAATAGAAACTTAGGACTAGTCCTTAAACTACCAGTTTGGAGCCTGCCATGGAGTCTGCCTGTCTTAGCCCCTGGCCTTCTCAGAAGAGGAGCTTTTCAAGAAGTAACTGAGCAAGACTTCTTGATAAGCTTGATAAGTAGAGCCAGGATATTCTACTCAGAGGGACCAGCCAAACAGCTAGTACAAAGGCTCTGAGACAGGAGCCCACAAGGTCTGTTTAATGAACTATATTGGTCAGATGAGAGAAGAGGGAGAGAGGGCTACAGGCTTTGGGTACAAGGGGAAGACAGAACACAGGGAAGAGAGTAGGGACTCAAGGAAGAGAGGGAGAACGTTATGAAATAGTACAAGGACAAGTTTCACTCAGAATGAAACTGAGTCACTGCAGGCAGAAATGCCAAGAGACATAGCCTAACTTGACTGTTAAAAAGCATTACTTGCTATTTTATGCCCAGGACAGACTACAGCTGGGATAAAAGTAGATGCCTGGAGGCTGGTTAAAAAGCTATTGCTGCTTGGTGGCGGTGGACAGTGTCTAGAGGCACTCTTATTCTAGATGTACCTTGACGCCAGGGCCAGCAGGACCAGCTCACCAGTTAGCTGGACAGTTAGTTATTTCTGTAGTGTCACCGTAAGAATGTACAGAGCAGGTGGCTTGGCATTGGGGAAGTCTGGTGTGTTGCAGTTGTGGAGACTAGAGGTCTAAAATCAAGGTGTGGATGGGGTCATCCTTTGTGGGGTCATGCTGCCCTCTTCCCAGCTTTGCGGTTAATCCTCGGGGTTCCTTTCCTTGCTGCAGCCACGCCTCTGCTGTTCTCCCTTTGGGAGTCTGGTTTTGTACCTTCCTCTTCTTACGAGGACATGCTTCATCTTTTTTTTTTTTTTTTTTTTTTTTTTTTTTTTTTTTTTTT
>JADRCD010202416.1:12833-24550 GCA_019843815.1 Montemys delectorum | reverse complement strand
TTCTTCTTCTTCTTTCTCTCTCTCTCTCTCTCTCTCTCTCTCTCTCTCTCTCTCTCTCTCTCTTTCTCTCTCTCTCCTTCCCAAGTTAATCCAGTACTTCCATTGCCCACTGAGCTCCATGGGGTTTACCATAGCACCTCAGGGGTTAACAAATACTTGGCATAAATCAGAGAAGGCACACAAGGCAGCCTTTCTAGTCTGTCCCAAGGACAGCTGTCTATTTGCTTAACACCGGGTGTCATTTACAGCCCTCTAGAAGCCCTGTGATATCTTTAAGTGGGCCAGAAACAGCATGGCTCAAAGACGCATGAAAGGGGGACACCCACTCTGTTGTCAACAGTTCCATGCTCAACATCCACAGTTCTTCAGGAAGCTTCAAGTCCAAAGTCTCCCCCAAAGCCCTGCAGGTGGTCCCACAGGAGCAGTTCTCAGACCTAGAGGCTGGTGGCTTTGCAGCAAAGACAAATGTCTGTTATTCAGAATAGAGGCATGCAGACTCCAGCCATACCTGACACACCTGACCCAGCCAGAAGCCAGGGCTAACACAAACTTCAGCTGCCTACGTGTCACAGGCTGGACACCTGGGGAGTCTCCACTGAGGAATTTCTCAGGTCAGATTGGCCTGTAGCCATGTCTATGAGAGTTTGTCAACAGCCAGTTGACGTGGGAGGGCCTAGCCCACCGTGGGCGTCTCCTTCCCTAGGCAGGTGAGCCTGGGCTGTGTTAGAAGGCTTGGTGAGCATAAGCCTGAGAGTGAGCCATCGACCAGCATCCCACTGCCATGTTTCCTGCTTCAGAGCCCGCTCTGACATCCCTCAGTGATGGGTTGTGATATGAAAATATAAGATAAATAAACCGTTCACATTTGGTCAGAGGGGTTTGTCCGTGCCGTAGAGAAGCCCACTGAAAGAGCTGGAGTAACAAAAGACCAAGCAAACATCAGGGAGGCTGGGGCAGTGTGCCCCCAACACTCTCAGAAACAACCTGCACAGCCAGAAGGACTTCAAACCCTGCCTTATGATCGCAGATCCTTTAAGGCCTTCCAAAGCAGTGTGAGCCATTTTACCTGTGACTGTGGCTGTGGCTCACGCAATTCTAAACCGTCAGAAACCTGCCAAGGACAAGGTGCGGGAGTGTCCCTATAGGCTCTTGTACTTGGTCCCCACTGGGGACACTATTTGAGGAAGTTACAGAAACTTTAGGAGGCGGGACCTTGCTAGAGGAAGTATGTCACTAGGGGGAGGGCTTTCAGTGTTGACAGCCTCACCCTACTTCCTGTTTTCTCTCTCTGCTTCCTGTACAGGGATGAAAATGTAATTGGTCAGCTCCTGCCAATTCCTGCCCCATCGGATGTTGTGTTGGTGTCTTGGTTTGGTTTGGTTTTGCCATGATGGATTCTGCTCCTCTGAAACTATAAGCTAAAGTAAATCCATTTTAAAATTACTGTTGGTCACCATATTTTATCATAGTAGTAGAAAAGAAATGGACACCAGAAGGCTTGCCAAGATGAAGCTGCAGCTGTCCCTGCCCCTGCCATCAGGACCTGTCTGTCATCCCTCTTGTGTGACAATCTGTATGTGCCATTCAAGAGGTTCAACTGAACTTTGGTGTCTAGAGTTCGTCTTAGGGCTCACTTCTATCGATCTGATTGGTTGATTAGTCACTTGTAGATGACTCTGTCTCCAGAGGCACTGATACCACAAGGCCAGCCACTGCTGAGTCCTAGGCTGCCATTTTTGTATTGTAATAGGCATTAGAGGCTGCTTGTGATTTAAAAACAGAACAAAACAAAACAAAATCAAACAGCTTCTCACCTGGGCCCACAAGAAGCAGGGTGGGAGCTGATGCCTCAGCCTTCATTCTGTGTCTGGGTGAAACTGCATCTCAGTTCCACTTCGTTAAACCACAGCCCGTCCCTTCAAAATTCTAAGAGGTCGGGTGCCACAGTGTGGAAGATCAGGCTATGTCTTCCTGCCACCTGCTCCCTAGCGCATGGACCCAAGAACGCTCATGTTGTAATTGAACAGCAGCCCCTAATTGGCAGTCTTAAGCAGTACCTGGCTCCCCAGTGCTCTTTGTCAAGTACGGTATATTGAACTAAAGCACATGGCGTAAGACTTCCTCCTACCCTCTAGAAGGATGTAAAGCCAGAGATTTGTTTTGTTTAGGGGATTTCTCTGATGGCCCCTCTGCTCTACTCTTGTTATCCTGTCTCTGATCTCTCTCTCTCTCTCTCTCTCTCTCTCTCTCTCTCTCTCTTCCTTTAAGGACACTGGTCATGCTAGCTTTAAAATTACTTAATTGTTAAAGTCAACTTGGAAATAAACATCACACACCAAAACTAAGGTCCAAAGCCTGTACTTCACCCTCTGACTATTGAATGAATTCCTATGTATTCATCTATCACAAAAAGAAGTGTTAGGGTTCTTTTGTTTTTTGTTTTTGTTTTTACAAAAATACATTGCTCTTTCTTAACACTCTTCCCACTCACAGCTGACCATGATCTCCAGGGCCCCTCTCCTAACAAACCTGGTTCCTGAAGGGTAAGTGCAGCTCTTTTTCTAAACTACCCAACATCCTCTGTTTTTACGTCTAACCTGTGGAAGGGTAAGCCAAATAAATCCTTCCCTCCTTGGTTTTGGTTTGGTTGTAAGGAATGGTTTCCATGCTGTCCTGTTCCCCAATAGGTTCTTGATCTGTCAGTAAAGAAAGCCACGGGCCAATGGCTGGGTGGAAGGGACAGAGGGGACTTTCAGGTCCCGGAGGAGGCAGGGAGACACGGGAGGAGAGGAATTGGTTTGTTTGTTTGTTTGTTTGTTTGTTTGTTTGTTTTGCCATGCTTTGGAAGGAGAAGAAGCCAGCAGCCATGTGAAGCCTCAGAGCGAGCTGGGGCCTATGACCACTGCTACATGGGGGTGGTCATGGATGTTTGTCAGGGGCTGGGTGGGACTAGCCACAGAAGTTTTGGGCAGGTAGGAGGAGCAGAGATAAAATATTATTAATGATAGGCTTCTCCAGGTGGGAGATAGTAATGCCCAGCAATTGTATCCTAAGGCAAGGTGAAAAGCAACAAACTGTGTGTGTGTGTGTGTGTGTGTGTGTGTGGTGTGTGTGTGTGTGTGTGTATGTGGTGTGTGTGTGTGGTATGTGTGTGTCTGTGTGTGTGCGTGCATGTGTATGTGGTGTGTGTGTGTGTGGTGTGTGTGTGTGTGTGTGTGTGTGGTGTGTGTGTGTGTGGTGTGTGTGTGTCTGTGTGTGTGCGTGTGTATGTGGTGTGTGCGTGTGTATGTGGTGTGTGTGTGTGTGTATGTGGTGTGTGTGCATGTGGTGTTTGTGTGTGTGTGTGTATGTGGTGTGTGTGCGTGGTGTGTGTGTGTGTGTGTGTGTGTGTGTGTGTGTTGTCCAAGGAGTCAAGAGAAGCTGCAGGGGTAGGGGGGCTGGTAGAGTGGTCACTTCCTGGAGTAAAGGCAGTTAGAGAGTAAAACGACACACAACATTTGGTCATGCGTTTTATCACAGGAATAGAAAACCTGACTAAGACAGATCCCAAGACCATTAAACCTACTGTCAGGAACAACATAACCTTCCCCAGAGGTCAAGGGCAAAAACTAGTCCTATCATTGGATAAGACCACTTTCTTTCTAGAACAAGTAGTCCAGAGGAAACAGAACTGGAAAAGATACTTTCCCTGGGGAATGGTCTATGTCTGAGAGAGTCCTGAGCTGACTGGATAAGGAACTTCACTTAGAACAAACTATATCAGGCTCCAAAAAAGCATCCACAAATGTACCACTAAAATGCAAAGGTGGTTTCTGTGGCAACACTAAACAGGCAGATATGGGAAGGGTGGGCTCTGTGGCTAACACACAAGTTGGCAATACAGACCTCCAGAGCATCCGGCAGATACCATGCTGCCAAAGCCATTCACTGCAGGCTCTTCCTGTCTCCCTCCCTCATGTGTGAACCCTGGGCCACAGGAGGCCAGCCCAGCCTCTTGTCTACCTTTCCTTCCCTACAGAGATAATGCATTCCTAAACAGAGCCACAAAGACCCAATAATTATACTGCAGTTGCTCACTTCATTTTATTGTCTGTATTCTCTCTCTGCTTGTTGAGTTGAGGATCATAACCCTGTTATTAATTCATTAAGGATCATAATTCCATTTGAGGAATGTGCTTACCCTTTGCTTCATGTTTAGGTGGTGTGATAAAGAGAGCTGTGTCTCATGATGAGATCTCTACTCCCAGGGGCTCACAAAGACAATTCCGCCCCCTCTGGTCAGGTGCAGAGTTTATGGTGACACCAATTCTGTGGCAGTTACTTCTTGCCATCTCTCTTGTGTAATAAGAGCGGAGAGCTCAACGAAGTGCTGCTAGCCAATGTCTTGAATGTGAGTTGATCTTTGCCCAGAGGCCCATCTGGTGGAAGGGACCGTTTGTGTCTCATAGTCTCTTGGGGAAAGAAGAGCCCATGCATGCTGCCTCACAGAGCCACAGTGAGTTAAGCTGGAGAACCTGTTCAGCCCTTAGGAGTACTTGCTGATCTTGCTGAGGACTCGTTTGGTCCCCAGCACCTATGAAGGACAACTCTCAACTTCCTGTAACTCCATCTCCAGGGGATGCCCTTTTCTGGCCTCTGTGAGCACTTGCACACACGTGGGAGCACACACACATACACAAACACATACTCTTAAAGATAAAACAAGAAAGAGAAATGAGTTTTATATAGATTAAGGAATTGCAGAGGAATTATCAACAGGGCAATAAGCCCCATAGTTGCCAGCAGTTTCACTCCCATAAGTCCCCCTGCTGACTTCACACACTGCACTCTCCCAAAGAAAGAGTCTCACTGAAGCCCTACAACCCCTCTTAGAGGTCTCTCCTACAGTCATCCCAAGCCCCAGTCCTCTCAGAAACTTCCAGAAGCCCAGAGCTCACTCACGCTTTCTCACTTCTGCCTCATCGTGGGGTGGGCAGGTACATCCATTTCAGGCCTTAGGAGCAGCAAGAGGGAAAGCTTGCTTAGGTCTGCAATTGTTTTACATAAAATTCTTACCCTGGAGTGGACGGACACCTTTAATCTCTGAGCTTGGGAGGCAGAGACAGGTGGATCTCTTAGTTGGAGGCCAATCTGGTCTACAGAGTGAGCTCCAGGGCAGCTGGGGCTACACAGAGAAACTCTGTCTTGGAAAAAAAAATACAAAAGACAAAACAAAGCAAAACAAAAAATACTTGCCATGGAACTTGGTAATTTTGTCTCCTGGAGTTGGGCGGATGGTCTGTTCTTAAACAAAGAGGAAGACAAATGGATATTTTGAAAATAGCAGAAATGCTCCTGAAATCAGCCAGTGGAAGAGAAATGGTTCTCTCTCTCTCTCTCTCTCTCTCTCTCTCTCTCTCTCTCTCTCTCTCTCTCTCTCTCTCTCTCTGTGTGTGTGTGTGTGTGTGTGTGTGTGTGTGTGTGTGAGACTGCATAAACCACCACAGCACCACAGAAGCCAGGACAGAGAGGAATCAAAGGCCAGTACAATAAAAGAGAATAACTTACAAATTGCAGCAAAATAAAAGTACTGCACTGAACACGGGTAGGTTGGGGCTGTGACCAGAAGGACTTTATATTCTAGATTAATGTCCTCTGTTCCCGTCCCTCTAATGACCTATCTTGTTTGCTTGTGGCTACTTTCTTCAATATATTCCATTTTGCTTTGTTTTCTCTTTGTGCCCATCGATAACTCCTCTGCTTTTTTAATGGGCTGTCTGCCTCAGACAGCCCAGGACTCAAGATGCATGGTTGGGCAGAGGCAGCATCCTCCCTTGGGTACCTCCATTTCTGGGAATGAAGCACAAAACAGTTGTGATCCCTCTTTGAGTTTCAGTGTCTATTGGAGTCTGTTGCTGTAACAAAGACTTGGGGATTTGACAGTTTAAATGGCAAGCATGATAGTTAGTTGTAATTATCAACTTGCCACAGCCTAGGATGGCCTGCTAGTATTCTGCTAGCTGCCTTCAGATGAAGATGTAGAACTCTCAGCTCCTCCTGCCTGGATGCTGCTCTGCTCTTGCCTTGATGATACTAGACTGAACCTCTGAACCTGTAAGCCAGTCTCAATTAAAAGTTGTCCTTTATAAGACTTGCCATGGTCATGATGTCTATTCATAATGGTAAAACCCTAAGACAGAAGAGGGCTTCTCCTGAGGGAGCACCTAGATCAGGTTGGCTGTGGCATGCCTGCAGGGGCTGTCTTCATGGTTAGTGGGTATAAGAAGACCTGGCCTGTTATAGGTGGCACCACATCACAGGTTGGGCCCTGAGTGGAGAAAGCTAGCCCAGAGAAGCAGGCAAGCAGACAGCATGCAGACAAGCAGCAGGCAAACAAACAACGCAAGTATATTCACTTCTCTTAGCCCTTTACAGTGCATGACCAGATGCCTCAAGTTCCTACGCTGTAACTTCCCCTCAGTGGTGGGCTATAACTGGGAAATGGAAACTGAATTAGCTGCTTTTAGGTCAGGATGCTTTGTCACAGCTGAAAGAAACCACCCTGGGGCTGTAAACCTTTTCTCCTACTTCTGGATCCGGGAAGTCGAAAGTTTAGGCTCCTGCCTCCCAGTCCCTTTGCCCGGGAACTAAGATTCCAGGAAGTCTTGTGTTTGCTGTATTCCATTTCTCTGGTAGAAGCGGGAGCAGGGAGGACCCCATAGATGGCCTATTTGAGGGATTGCTATGCAAAACCCATTGCTGAGGATGTGAATAATGCTTTGAATGAAAATTGTCTCCCAAGGCTTATGTATCTGAACACAATCTGTGGTTAGTGGAACTGTTTGGGAAGGATTAGGAGGTGTGTCTCCCCCATTCGCCACCCCACACCTGCTGCCTGAGGATCAGGATATAAAGCCCTCAGTACTGCTCCAGTGCTGTGCATGCCTGACTGCCTCCTGACACGACGATCATAGACTAAATCTCTAAAACTGTAAGCAAGCCTCTGACACAAATGTTTCCTTTATAAGAGTTGCCTTGGTCATGGTGTCTCTTCACAGCATTAAAACAGTGACTAAGTCATTGTGTCTCTGAAGGAGACCTTAGTAGCTCTTATAGCCTCTCCTGCAGTTTGGACATATGCTGTAGACCTTGGTCTGGGGGATGAGCTCAGCTCCTTGATAGTAAAAGGGGTTTCTACCTAAGGCTGGCTCCGTTGAGACCCAGCACGCCCATCACAGCACTCAGGAACCTCCTGTTTTGAAGCAACATCTGCATGAACCTGTAGCTCCGTCAGTACTGTGCCACCACATCTTGAAGCCAAGGGAAACCAGGAAGGCACCATGGAAGAGCCCCTGACCTCTGGGTTCATCTTCCGTCCAGGGACTGGAAGCAGATGGTATCCACCCTGCAGAAAGCCTGCCCTTCCCCTTCATCCCTCCCTGCAGCTTTTGAATGCTTAAATCATCTCCAAGAAGCTGTTCTGTCTCTAAACCCTAGTCTTCCCTAGGTTCTGGGACATTCTGCTGTCTACATATCTTGATCATTGTGCAAGTGTGAGTAACTGTGATAGGACCAAGTGTGATGGCTTAGTTCTGGTTCAGACCAAGGCAAGGAGAGAATCCAGAGGTCACAGGTCCAGGAATCCAGTGCCTGAGTCACAGCAGGTAGGCCAACAGTCTCCACGGAGATCACACAGACCAGAGGACTGGGTAGTGAGTTGGGCAGAGCCATCCCATTTTAGCCTTGGCTATGTAGATCCCCATGCAATAGCCTTCCAACTGTTTTGCAGTCAAAGTGCTGTGAGGTCCTTGTGAGATTTTGGGTCCTGTCTCTGTGATGACAGGTAAGTAGTAGAGGAGTTCTGGCTGGGTTTGATGTCAACTTCACACAAGCTAAAATTAATCATTTGAAGGGAATGAACCTTGGGGTGGGGGGTGTGGCAGCATTCTTTCTTCTTGGTTCTCTCTTGATGTAGGGGAAGGGGAAGTGCATCGCCTGAGGCAAAACTTTGTCTTGTGAGATATTTAGGGTTGCTGCTTAATAATCATTTACCTGTCTTAAGTGTAAGTCACTTTGCTGCCATGGCTGACCTGCCTGTCTGTGTGCCCCTGAGACCAGAAACTGCAGGTTAGCACCTCATGGTAAAACGCCAGGGGACTAAGTAAGGAGGCCTTTGTGCTAGCTCCACAGGAACTGCACAGCTCTAACTCCCAGCCTGCTAGTTGAAGTCGCAGGAAGAAGAGGGACACTTTGAAAAGCAACTTTAACCTTTATTTCTAAGTTCTACAGCTCTCCAAAGATTATCTACAAAAGTTCTCCTCCGAAAAGTTCTCCTCCGAAAAGTTCTCTCTAAAAAGTTCTTCAAAAAGTTTCTCGAGTCTTGGGGGTGGGGAGTGGGGATGGTTCTCTCTAAGAAAGTTCTCTCTTGTTCTCTAAAAAGTTTTCTCTGTTCTCTTCTCCTACTCTTGCTCTTTCCCTCGCCCTGATATAACAGTCTTGATGTCATCTTTTGCACCTTTTCTGGGAGAATAGACCACACACTTTATCCAAGGATCCCCCCCCCCCTTTTTTTCACATACATTAAAACCATGAATTGGATAATAAGTTTACAACAGAGAATGTTTACATGCATATCCACAAGGAGTAATTATCTGGCTAAACATTTATTGTTTGTCTCTAGCTCAACAGGTTCATTGAAAGCTAAAATCATAATTTTGGTGACTAATTTTAGTGAAGTTTTGCATAAATAAACTCAGTCAATATTTTGTCTTCTGTCCTTGTACCTTCAGTGAATCCTTAGTTCGCTTTTTTATGATCTTTGGTTGGTGGTTTGACAACCTCTTGGGATGTGCTCTAAGTTGCAGATGTCTGCTTGCTATCTCAGAAGCAATGAACTCATGACACTAAAGACTGGCAGAGTTCTTAACACAGTTTTGATTACCACAGAGGGCTTAGTAGCAGTCATATTGTAAAAATGCTTAACAATTGCTAATATAATTTTAGAAATTCTTACAGAATCATCATTAATAATTAAGAAATCATCTATTTGTCTATATAGCATCACGATAAGACAGTACATCTTCGTTGTGCTGCAGAGATCTGCTCAAAAGGGTGGGCTACTACCTAGTGATTCACACACACACACACACACACACACACACACACACGATCTTCTCAGCTTTGCCTAGAGAAGTAAATCTGTCATTGATGTTACAGTCCATGGCAGAACCATCCCAGGAAGATCACCTTCTAGTTTTTAGCTTCTCCTTGATGCTCCTGGAAGAACCTCATGTGAGGAACAGCCTCTATGAGGTCTGGCTATAGGCAAGCCTGTAGGTTAATTTCTTAGTTAGTGATTGATGTGAAAGGGCCCAGCCCACTGCGGGTGCCTACTCTGGGCTGGTGGTCCTGGGTACTATTAAAAAGCAGGCTGAGCAACCCAGGAAGAGAAAAACAGCAAACAGAACTTCTCCACGGCGTGCATCAGCTCCTGCCTCCAGGTTCCTGCCAGGTTTGAGTTCCTGCCTGCTCTTCCTCAGGAGACTGCGATTCGGGATATGTGAGCCAAATAAACCCTTACCTCTCCAAGCTGCTTTTTGTCAAGGTGTCTCATCACAGCGGTAGTAACCCTAGCTAAGACAGGAGGTCGCTCAGAAAGCAGGCTGGTCTACTTTGTACACAACTTACACTGTAACAATGTGGAGAAAGGACTGCTCCATAGTCCAACCTCCTCACTAGCCATCCCTGGCAGGTCTAACATGCTGAGCCACCCAACAATTACAGCAAGTGACACTGGGCAGAGATTGCTCACAGTGGCTACTTCCTGCTCTGTCCAGGTGGGGACCCAGAGTACCCATAGACCCTGCATCTCTCTGACCCTATTCTCTTCTCTGACTACCTCAAGCACGCCTCCTGTGGCTGGGCTGTGAACCTGCAGAAGAAGGCATGTAGCATGTCAAGGAACCCACTTTACACAGAAGCCAGTCGCACCCTCTGCCTTTACTTGGGAATCCACAGGCATACAAAATGATATCCACTCTTCCCAGAGGGGAGATGGGGCCCTTCTCAAAGTCAGTTTTGCCATCTGATTGGGGAAGGAAGTAGCCTTTAACCCTACAGAAATGAGCCCCATCTTCAGAAGCCAGTACCAGCGCCATCCACGACCCTCACTTCAGGTAAACACACAGACCAGAGCGGCCTTTTCAGACATCGTTGGAATTCTATCTTAACCCCAACCCAAGGTTCAGTTAATGATATACGCTTAATGAGATTCAAGTCAGCACCTCAAACAGCAGTTTTAAAAAATTAGACATTCAAACACAAACCAATCCAGACGCTGAGGAACAACGGTAGGAAAATGTGAAAAGGCTTTGTTTTCCGTAATTAAACTCCTCTGTTTGCATAAGACTAGAGAGCTGTGTATGTAACAGCAAGAACACTGACATCGGAACAGACAAGTCTCGGGCCTGAGCTGGGCTCAGGCCCAGTTGTCAGTGTTACGAGGCGGTTGAGTCTGTACACCTTGCAAAGTCCCGTGCTGTGGCCGCAGGACCCCGATGACATCAGCCCCCCGACTCATCTGACTGATTGTGAGCTGATGCTTGACTGTCAGCTATGGTCTTGTGTGGTTGCTACATTTCTCAGGACTCCCACACTCTGTTACAGAGCCACATGGAGTGTCACAACCTACAGTTTACAATGAACTGTGGTTTTCCCAGGAGCATTTGCTCCTTCCTGTCTCAGCAGGCCAGAGCCAGAAGGGCTGGCAAGGTGCCCGAGAAGATCCTTCCTGCTTCCGGAAGCTGCTAGTGGCTCTGGGCTTCCCAGAGCGTGTAGCTACAGCAGTCTGCCTGGTCACCTCCCTGGTCACCACAGACCCATTTCTTGCAGGTCTCTTTCATCATAAGAATATCAGCCGTACTGATGGTTCACCCTAATGACCTCATCTTAAACAGATCAGTCCTCTAAAGAGCCAGTCCCCACATAAGGGCATGTTTGCAGACACTGGGGATGCCTTCAACACATCTTTCCAGGGACACCAAGCAGCCATCTGTGCAGGGAGAGCCTGCCACTTGGCACTAACTACCTACTAAGGGTTGACTACTAACCCTGTGTCAGGAATGAGCCTTTGTAATCCCTTTCCCTCAGGAGACAAGTGCACAAGTGTTCTACCTGTGCCTGTATTCCCAGCTGCCCAATTTCAGAGGGGGGTAATCACTCCTGTGCAACACACACACACACACACACACACACAGATACACACAAACACACAAACAGACACACACACAGAGACATACACAATGACACACATACACAATGACACACACACAGATACACACAAACACACAGACACACACACAGAGACATACACAATGACACACATACACAATGACACACACACAGATACACACAAACACACAGACACACACAGAGAGATATACACAATGACACACATACACAATGACACACACACAGATACACACAAACACACACACAGACACACACACACGCACACACACGCACACACACACGTGCACACACACGCACACACGTGCACATACACGCACACACACGCACACACGCACGCACACACGCGCACACACGCGCACACACACGCACACACATGCACACACACACAGACACACACGCACACACATGCACACACACACGCACACACGCGCGCACATGCACACACAAGCACACACACACGCACACACACGCACACACACGCACACACA